>PVJX010010309.1:46054-57648 GCA_004027295.1 Dolichotis patagonum | reverse complement strand
CAGCCACCTACAACCCAAACAGAGCTACACTCAGACACATAATAATCAAGATCCCAGAAATTCAATATAAGAACAGAATATTAAAAGCCATCAGAGAAAAGAAACAGATCACCTATAAAGGAAAACCCATCAAAATCATGGCAGACTTCTCGACACAGACCATCAGGTCAAGAAGAGCTTGGAGTAATGTAATTCAAGCGCTGAAGGAGAACAATCTCCAGCCAAGATTGATGTATCCTGCAAAACTCTCTCTAGAAATTAATGGAGAAACAAGATGCTTCCATGACAAAGAGGAAACAGGAGAATTTGTGACCACCAGTCCAACCCTACAAAAAATACTGAAGGACATTCTAGGAGAAAGATCAAGAATATGAGCATTTTAGGAACAGTGGCAGAGATGCCTCAGTGAACGAGGCAGACAGTGAAGTGGAAGACAAAAATAGACTATCAGTGGCAGAAAAATAGAATAGCAGAAATGAGGCAGAGAAGATTGGCTATAATCTCTAGTATAGAGGGCCTTGAAATACTAACAGAGAGAAACACAGGCAGAGTAGATCAGGAGATAGGGTCCATTGAGCTGCTCTATATAGGGAGGCAGTGGGACCCAAAACAAGCAATGCACCCCCTGGGAGTGAAAGGGAAGGAATTGTCTAAAAAAGGAAGGCAGAGGATATTGTTAATGGGGTAACAAGATTTAAAATTTACATTATTCTCACCGCTCTGCTTGGATGGATTACGTGCTGTTCCACTTTGTCTACTTACACTAGACTTGAGGACAGGGTCAGCTATCCCAAAAATAAGAGGACCTATTATGGTAATCATCCCTAATTTTCCTATCAACTTAATTGGAAGCCCTTTATAACTTATACTCTCTTATTATGACTGATCTTATTTGAATCTGGTTTGTTAGATTGCTACTTTGTATTGACTAATTTTATTTAAATCTGTTGTGATGGATAGCATCACGTCTAAGAGTATAGGCAACTACACTGACGATGACAAGATTCACTAAGATACCCACTCTGGTTTGATTATTACTTGCTTTTGAAGTTTATAATGTCTCCAATGCTTCATTTTTATTAATGTTGTTATACACTGCTGAGACACCATGGTAACCATTGTAGATCACCCCGTATTACGGTTTTATGTGACTTTTCTGCCTCATGCTTTTCTAGGAATTGTTTTGTTTTATCTTGCTTTGTTTTGTTTTTCCTGCTAATACAGTAATGATAGATATACATGTAGAGACTCATGCATGTGTAGAGCTTATAAACAATTTACAAGAACCAACTATATAACACATGTTGAAATGAACAACTACTTTGAAGAAAAAGAGACACTACAATACCCAGTGCTGATTCCATAATGTCATGATGTGAAGTCCAGCAAAACTATCACTTTTTGTTCAAAGTGATCTTAGCTTGCTTTGCGTTGTTTAAGTTCAACACACATTAAGGTACGGACAGCTGTTTTGAGGAGATTGAGAGACACTATGACAGCCATTCTTGGCTTCCCTAATGTGTGGTCTTGAAGACCTGTAATGTCCTCCTCGTCCTGCTCAGATCAATTCCATACTATGTTGTTTCATGTGAATTCCCTGTATGTGACAATCTGGACAACTATTTGGAAGAAAACAAGAGTCAATATGATAGAGAGTGAATATCTCCATTTGTCTAGTTTTGAAATTTTTGTCTCTTACATTGCTTTCTTGTGATCTGCTTTGCTCTGTTTTGTTGTGTTTAATTTTACCCTTTTGATATAATTGCATGTATATTTGAGTGGGTAAGATGGATGACCATATTGCTGTTTTTGTCAGATCATGGAGCAGAGCTGTCAACAGTCTCACTGTTTGAATGTCTACTTTATATGTTTTAACTTTGTAATTTGAACAACTATTTCCAAGAAGTCAGTATGTAATTTGTCAAGTAATAATTTCTTAGGTTTTTTTGTTGTTGTTTTTTTCCTTTTTTCCTTGGAATACTGTATTGTCACTACCCTTTATTCTGTTTTGTTTTGTTTTTTTTTTTCTCTTTAAATAAAATTATTTAAAAAAAGAAGTTAATGGAGAAACAAGATGCTTCCAGGACAAAGAGGAACTAGGAGAATTTGTGACCACCAGTCCAACCCTACAAAAAATACTGAAGGACATTCTAGGGAGAGAGATCAAGAATACGAGCATTTCAGGAACAGTGGCAGTGAGGCCTCAGTGAATGAGGCAGACAGTGGAGTGGAAGAGAAAAATAGACTATCAATGGCAGAAAAATAGAATAGCAAAAATGAGACAGAGAAGATTGGCTATAATCTCTAGTATAGACGGCCTCAAAATACTAACAGAGAGAAGCACAGGCAGAGTAGATCAGGAGATAGGGTCCATTGAGATGCTCTATATAGGCAGGCAGTGGGACCCAAAACAAGCAGTGCACCCCATAGGAGTTAAAGGGGAGGAATTGTCTAAAAAAGGGAGGCAGAGGATATTGTTAATGAGGTAACAAGATTTAAAATTTACATTATTCTCATCACTCTGCTTGGATAGATTACTTGCTGTTCTAGTTTGTCTACTTACGCCTTACTTGAGGACATGATCAGCTGTCCCAAAAATAAGAGGACATATTATGGTAATCATCCCTAATTTTCCTATCAACTTAATCTGAAATCCTTTATAGCTTGTAGTGTCCTATTATGACTGATCTTATTTGAATCTGGTTTGTTAGATTGCTACTTTGTATTGACTGATTTTATTTAAATCTGTTATGATGGATAGCATCAAGTCTAAGTGTATAGGCAACTACACTGAAGATGACAAGATTCACTAAGATACTCACTCTGGTTTGATTTTTACTTGCTTTTGAAGTCTTACAATGTCTCCAATGCTTCGTTTTTATTAATGTTGTTATACACTGCTGAGACACCATGGTAACCATTGTAGATCACCTTGTATTGCAGTTTTATGTGACTTTTCTGCCTCATGCTTTTCTAGGAATTGTTTTGTTTTATCTTGCTTTGTTTTGTTTTTCCTGCTAATACAGTAATGATAGATATACATGTAGAGACTCATGCATGTGTAGAGCTTATAAACAGTTGACGAGAACCAACTATATAACACATGTTGAAATGAACAACTACTTTGAAGAAAAAGAGACACTACAATACCCAGTGCTGATTCCATAATGTCATGATGTGAAGTCCAGCAAAACTATCACTTTTTGTTCAAAGTGATCTTAGCTTGCTTTGCGTTGTTTAAGTTCAACACACATTAAGGTATGGACAGCTGTTTTGAGGAGATTGAGAGACATTATGACAGCCATTCTTGGCTTCCCTAATGTCTGGTCTTGAAGACCTGTAATGCCCTCCTGATCCTGCTCAGAACAATTGCATACTATGTTGTTTCATGTGAATTCCCTGTATGTGACAATCTGGACAACTATTTGGAAGAAAACAAGAGTCAATATGATAGAGAGTGAATATCTCCATTTGTCTAGTTTTGAAATTTTTGTCTCTTACATTGCTTTTTTGTGATCTGCTTTGCTCTGTTTTGTTGTGTTTAATTTTACCCTTTTGATATAATTGCATGTATATTTGAGTGGGTAAGATGGATGACCATATTGCTGTTTTTGTCAGATCATGGAGCAGAACTCTTAACAGTCTCACTGTTTGAATGTCTACTTTACATGTTTTAACTTTGTAATTTGAACAACTATTTCCAAGAAGTCAGTATGTAATTTGTCAAGTAATAATTTCTTAAGTTTTTTTTGTTGTTGTTTTTTCCTTGGAATACTGTATTGTCACTACCCTTTATTCTGTTTTGTTTTGTTTTGTTTTTTTCTTTAAATAAAATTATTTAAAAAAAGAGATTGCATTTTGCTTTTTTTTTTTCCATTTTCCCCTTTTGAGTTAGCGTTTGGTCCTTCAGACCCGCTAGTGTCAACTGTTGGTAGTGTGTATCTTGGTGTCCTACTATAAGTTTGATGTTTGTCCAATTGCTGGGTCCTAAAATCAATAGGTGGGCCAGTGACCTGACTTCCTGCTGCAGGTACTGTTGGGTGAGTCCTATATTCTTCCTGGGCTGACAAGCCTAGTAGTATTGATGTAGGTCAACTTTTAGTTCCTGCTAGTACTTTATCTTCAGGTTATTCCACGTCATCAAATCTCCCTGTCTATAGTGTTTGTGTCAGCTGAGTCCCTACTGTGTCTCTATTGTGTGCCTGTGTGTCTCATAAGCCCTTTTGATTTTCTTCAAGTTGAGGGAGTGCTTCTCAGCACACTCCCTCACTCTGCCTGATGTTTTCTGTGTGCCTGAAGTTTTCTGTGTGTAGGAAGGGGTCACCTTCACTCTTTCAGACTTTCCAAGGTCTTAAGTTAGTTGGAGGGAGCTTTACTACTGGCCCTATTTACCAACTGTATGCCTCTATTTTAGGGGCATACTCACCACACTGACTGGAGCCAGCTGAGATCTTATGTTTTGGTGAGACAGTCACTTAATCTCCCTTCAAGTTAGCCACAGATAATCTGCTGTAGTCTGAGTTTCCTCTGGGATCAGAGTTCCAAGTTTGCCCTGTGAGCTGGGATTTTGCAGGGGCACATTCAGTCAGGGCCCAAGGGTGTATTCTAGGCCCTGCTTGCTGCTTGGAGTTCACTGAAGATAGTCTGGGTAGGCCCGCTGGTCCCTCTCGTGCCTCCTGGGTGGCCTCAGATGCAGAGTGTGGTCTTACTGCCTGGGAGTGGAGTTCCAAGTTTGCCCCATGCACATTGGGATACTGCCACCAGAGCATGCATGGTCAGGGCCCAGGGGTGGATTCCAGGCCCTGCTCACTGCCTGGAGTTTGCTGAGTGACATTTTGTTTATTCTTAGGTTATGGATCCTCTTGTCGTCTTCTAGCCTTTGTATTGTTACTGCCTCTTTACTTGTTATTTTTAAGAGATCTTTCCTTTCATGATCACACATTGCAAACCTGTGTTCAAGTTTTGATAATCTATCCTTAGTTTCTTTCAAGCAGCTTTGCCAGCTTTCAATGGAGTTTTTAATTTCCTGGTAATCTCTTTGAATCTGCTTCATGTATTCCAGGTTTTCTTTATATTCTTCATAGAACGTTTCTCTCCTTTTTCTGTGCTCCTCCATTCTTCCATCTGTGTCTTCCTGAGAGGTGCTTAGCATTTCTTTTATTAATCTAGTTATATCTTGCTTTACTTGAATTAGTATTTCAGTTTTGAGCTCATCTATGAGGTCTCGAAGATATCTTTATGTCTGCTGGTGCCATGTTTGATGTTGCATGTTTGCTGCCCTCATCTCTTTTGTATTTACCTCTCCTGGATCAATACTTTCAGGGTTGGGGTCTGGGGCTTTTTCTTATTTCTTTCTTTGTCATGTTTTTGGTTTCTTCCATACAGGTATATAGTGGAGGTTCCAGCCCCTTTCCTTGTTGGTTATGGTTCCTCTGAAGTGCACTGGCTAGGGGTTTCTGCCCTCTCCAGTTTGCTGTTAGTCATTGAGATGCAAGCAGGGTCGGTGTAGGCAGGCCTCTCACCTCCGGGCCAGTCAACCTTCAGGGGCCTTCACAGCGTTAGTGCTTGCTGCGTGTAGTGGATTGGTTTGGGACGACTTATGGGGTCCCGGCCAGGGGTGTGACCCAGGCCAAGCAGACCCCACCAATCTGCTCTGGGAGTGGAGCAACCAACTGACGTCACTGCTGTTCCTAGTTCAGGCCCGTCCTGCCAGACTCCACCATGTTGTCCAGTTGGTCACCCCTTTCCCATGGGAGGGTCTTATTCCCAGCACTTACCAGGGGTTAATGCCGGTCCTTAGCTGGCTCCTTTCTGTGTTGGGCTCGCCGACCTCCGACTTCAGCGCAGCTGCTGGGTGAGTTCAGGCCGCTCAGCCCAGTCGTGGTGCCGCGAATTCAGGTGGCTCGGCGAGAGCAGCGTAGCTGCTAATCTTAGCTTCTCTAATGGTAGCCCCAGGACTGAGTGTTTGACCAGCTCTTTTCCCTTCAGTTTCTTCCTGGGTCGAGAGAATCCATCACCTTCTGTCTGGATCTCTCCAGGATGTTTTAGTCCGGCATCTAAGTTGTCTCTCTCAGGAAGGCTCTTTATCCTGCTGCTTGCTGGTCTGCCATCTTTAGCTCCTCCTCATGAATGTGGCTTCTAGCCCCTTTGTAGTTGTGGTTCTGTTCTGCTCTTTGTTTATCTCTTCCATCTCGCATTTCCTTCAGTCTTCTGCACCAGTTTCCCAAAGCTGGCATGATCCCCCTTGGTCTTTGAACCTTGCTTCTAGTGTCTTGCTCTTCTTCCACTTCTCTATTTTCTCCTTATTTCATTTTTAAATTTTAACCCCTGAGCACAAAATTGACATATTAAGAACTTGTGTACTGCATATAAATTGACAATTTTTTTAGATTTGGTTATATAACCACAAATCTACTTTCTATGGCTAAATTGGCAAATTAAAGTTTAGTTCAGTTTGTCATTTTCTAGGCTGTGTTTGATGCTTTTGGAACCATTATAGCCAAAACTGACATAATTGTTCTGAACAGCTGTTTGTCCTGGTACTCCATGTCTGAGATTGACTAACAGCAGTATGTACCAAAGAACCAGAGACTGGGCCAATCAAGCAACAACTTCTCATCTCCAACAAACTTAAGAAGTAAGATCTTCTAACAGACTCAAAACCAAGAAACAAGCTATGCCTGGAGGATGCTTCAGACAAGTAGTCATCACCTAAGGGCCCTAATACTATCAATAAAGCAGCCCTCCATAGGCACTTTGCAAGCATCATCCCATAAATTAGACTAAAAAAAGAAACAATGGAAAATGAGAAGACACTTAAACAAAAGGCAACCCCTAGACATCTATTTCACCAAAAGCAAATCTCACTCCAGAAAGGATGACTATCATCAATAAATCAATAAATAGCAAATGCTAGAGGAGTTGTGGGGCAAAAGGAACACTTTTCCATTGTGGGTGGGAATGCAAACTGGTGCAGCCACTGTGGAAATCAGGGTGTAGACTCCTTGAAAAACTAGAATTAGAAGGCTGGGAGTATAACTCAGTGGCACAATGCCTGCTTGGCAAGCATAATGTCCTGAGTTTGATTCTCAGTACAAAAAAAGCAAGAAAGAAGGAAAGAAAGAAAGAAAAGAAAGAAAAAGGAAAAAAGAAACACCAGGATGAGAGGTCCCACTTGGCCCAGCTATTCCCCTTCTTGGTATCTTTCCAGAAGAACTGAAAACATCCCATCACAGCAATGTATGTGCACCTATGTTTATAGCAGCACAATTTGCAATAGCTAAATCTTGGAAACAACCCAAACACTCATCAACAGAGGAATGGATAAAAAAGATGTAGTACTTTTATACAGTGGAGAACTACTCAGTCATAAATAAAGATAAACTGGAGACTTTTATATGTAAATGGATGCACCTTCATGCCATACTCTTAAATGAAACAAATTGGACACACATGTATAATACTGCATTGTCATCTGGTGTGAGAAACTGAAAGAGTAAATAAGGACCAAAATGTAAAATATGTATTAGGAAATAGGAAGAAATTGTTCAAAAAGAAAGAAGAACTAAAGAAATGGGAGGGGAAAGGAAGGAAGAGAAAATGAAAAAATGATAAAATAAGGATAAAATGGAAACAAAACTTTGTAAATAAAGAGCTAAAAGGGGTTGAATGAATGTGAGGGGATTGGGAAAAAAGGGGAATCAAGATACATTATATACAGATACAAATTCCCTATGATAAAGATAATCATTATACATATCTAAATTGTACCACTAAACCATAGAGAATAAAAATTGAAAACACACAAAACACAAAAGATACTGGTGAGACTTTATGGTAGATGGAACACTTACTCACTGTTGGTAGGAATGTAGAGTTTTACACTCACTGTGAAATCAGTATGGAGGTTCCTTTAGAAACATCAAATAAACTAAAAATAGAGTTACCATATGATCCAGGTATAGCATTCTGTGATATGTTGCTCAATTAAAGTCAATAAGACACAGTTTCATACTAATTCTAATTAGTATGTCTAAGTACAATAGACACAGTTTCATACTAATTCTAATAGTTTCATACTAATACTAATAGCAATAGTCATAGAAGCTAGTTGTGGAATCAGCCTAGATGCCCATCAGTGGATGGATGCATAGAGAAAAAGTGATATATATATTGTCTTAGTTACCTTTCATTGCTACACAGAATACTGAACACCCACAAGTTAAACGAAGTAAAGTTCATTTCAGGTGACAGTTTGCAGAGGCCATAGCCAGCTGGTTCCAAGGCAGCGCAGCATGATGGAGGGATTTGCAGAGGAGAAACAGCTCATGGTGTGGCCGGCAGAAGCCAGCAAGCAGCAGCAGCAGCATCCTGGCTTCTCTGCCTGCCTTTGTATTCTACCCAGACTATAAGCCTATTGGTTGGTACCACCCAGACCCAAGGTTGAGCTTCCATTATTCATACCCAGAGCTGTGCTAATTCCAACCAGAGGACTGATTTAGAGCCACATTCTGATTTCCAGTGTCACACACCCCAGATCCTGTGAGTGCACGAGGCCTTGGTGGGGACATCTTGCTCTAAGCCATAACACATATAAACACTGAAGTATTATTTAATTATAAAGTAAAACAAAATTATGTCATTTGCAGGAAAATTGATGGAATTAAAAATCATAAATCTAAGCCAGGCAAGCCAGACACCAAAAAGAAACACACCAAATTTCTTGTCACATGTGTGATCGTGGTAGAGAAGGTACGATTCTGGGAGGCACAGATGCTGAACAGAAGAGCGTGGTGGCAAGGAGGGTGATCGGGAAGATGAATGTGATCAATTCATACAACAGGTGACAGTGAAATATCACAACGAAGTTCACATGCTTTATTCTTTGAAAAAATAAAATTTTATAACAAAGTAAAAAAGGTAAAAGTCAATACACTATGATTATCTTCAGAGTAGTTACTTACAGACTCAAGAGATTTTTACCAGGAAGAACTATCAGATAACGGCACGAAACATTCTTTTCATTGTTGTAAAGGAAACTAGTGGTATGAATGAAACGCATCAGCATATTAAAATATTTTT
Organism: Dolichotis patagonum; assembly: GCA_004027295.1. Lineage (NCBI taxonomy): Eukaryota > Metazoa > Chordata > Mammalia > Rodentia > Caviidae > Dolichotis > Dolichotis patagonum. Next base: position 48,567 of record PVJX010010309.1, on the reverse strand, counting down.
GATACAGTGGGATTTAGGGAATTGCTTTAACTTCTCCCTACTTTCTATTTATCTGTCTTTTATTTTGTTCTTTATTTGCATACCACGTGGTATTTCCTCTTGTGTGTCTGACTTATTTGACTTAACATTATGTTCTCAGTTGTATCTATTTACCTATGAATGCCTCATGTTTATCTTTCTTTGTGTCAGAGTAATACTCTATCATGTAGAAACACCATGTTTCCTTATTCATTCATCTGTCGATGGACATACACGCTATTACAAGATCTAGCTATTATAGATTGTATTGATATAAACATGGGTATGCATGCATCCCTGTAATATGATGATTTTAACTCTTTTGGGAAAATACTGAGGAAGGGGATAGTTGGGTCATATAGAACTTCTACTTGTAGTTTTTAGAGAAATCTCCACAGTGATTTCCTTAGGGATTGTACTAGTTTACATTCCCATCAAAATGCAGTAGTGTTCTTTTCCTCCCATATTCTCACCATTAGATTTTGATGATAGCCATTTTCTTGCACGTATCTCAATATAGTGTTAATTTTCCTTTCTGCAATGATTAATGATGTTGAACAATTTTTCTTGTATGGATTGGCTAGATGTACTTCTCCTGAAAAGTGTGTATTTATTTTGCTTGATTATTTTTGATTGAGCCTTTTATTTTGGGGAGCTGAATTTTTTGTGTACTTTCTACATTTTAGATGTAGCTTTCTGTCTGGGAAATAATTGGAAATTTTTCCAATTCTGCAGACTGTCTCTTCATTATGGTAGTTGTTTCCTTTGCTGTGAAGAAGCTTTTTATTTCAATATGATTCACTTTGTTGATTCTCAGTATTATTTCTTGTGCTATTGGAATTCTGTTCAGATAGTCCTTTCATAAACCTCTCTTTTCAAGGGTTATACCTACTTTATATCTAGTGGATTGTTTATTTTTAAATATTTAGATGTTTGACCCATTTTAATTTTAGTTTAAGACATTAAAACCATTGTTCTGTACAATTGAGTCACGATCGAAAAGTTTTTGCCCTAATATAAATTACTGTACAATTATGGAGGTGGTCTAACATGGCGGAAGGCCAAAGTGGGAATGCTTACCACTTCCTGCTTCTTCTTCAGCCCTAATTGCAACTACCCTTCCTGTTTTCATGCACAGAGAATTCCAATCAGTTCCTTACATGTCATCAATATCTGCCCCATGCACCATATAACCCTCTGCCTCTCTGTATCTAGTTGAAGGAGACAGCCCAACCGCCGTGGGTTTTGTGCTCCTTTCCAATTCCTCAATAAACCTTTTTGTTTTGTACTTTTTGCTTCTCCATTGCACCATAATACTCTAACAATGATAATTATGTTATGATGGAAGGATGGAGAGAGAAGAAAAAGTGGAAGGAAAAAGAATTAAATATCATGTTGCTCACTAGTCCTAAGATGTATGAACCTTGCTGCTTGTTTTCTCTGTAAAGACACATATGAAGGTTTAAGTAGAGGAGAGTGATTGTCTGTTAGACTAAAGATGACAGAACTTTCTAGTCCAAAGAGTTTCCACAGTCATCTAAGTGTTGACCTTGAGAAGTGGGAGCTCTTTCTCTGAACTCATAGTTAATAATTTGGAAAAGCAGGTGCAGTAAGCTGGTATTCAGCAATGTTGTATGCTGTGACTGCACGGGAGACAGATCGCACTCATCTGGTTTTTAAAGACCTCAGCCCACCCTGGGATTGCAGGACCCTCCTCCACGCTGCCTTCACACCCTGGTTTCTCAGGGTGTAGATGAGGGGGTTGAGCACTGGGGTGATAACGCAGTAGAAGAAGGACAGGAACTTGGCCTGGGAACTCTTGGTTGAAGGTTGGAAGTACAACAACATGCCTGGTCCAAAGTACAGGGTGACCACGAGCAGGTGGGAGGTGCAGGTGCTGAGTGCCTTGTGCCTGCCTTCAGCTGAAGGCAGCTTCAGGACAGCTTGAGCAATAAAGATATAGGAGATGGCCACGAGCAGAAGGGGCAATGCTCCAAACGGGATTGACAATGATGTTAGTGCCAGCTCACTAGCAGAGGTGTCCCCACAGGCCAGTTGGATGAGCACAGGAATCTCACAGAAGAAGTGGTCCAGGGTGCGGCGTGCACAGAGGGGGAGCTGGAGGGTGAGTGTGGCTTGGAGCAGAGCATTGGCCAGGCCACTGGACCAGCAGGCAGCTGCCATCTGCACACACACCCAGGGATGCATGATGAGAGTATACTGGAGGGGCCGGCAGATGGCCACATAGCGATCAATGGCCATCACGGCCAGCAGGGCACATTCGGTGGTGCTTATCCAGCAGAAAAGAAAGACCTGTGTGATGCAGCCCCAGGCAGCAATGGTCTTGTCCGGTCCCCACAGGTTGGCCAGCAGCTGGGGCACAATGGTGCAGGTGACACTGAGGTCCAGCAGGGAGAGGTTGTCCAGGAAGAAGTACATGGGCGTCTGGAGTCTGGGGTCCACCAGGGAGAGGAGGATGATGGAGCTGTTCCCCA
>PVJX010010309.1:0-45954 GCA_004027295.1 Dolichotis patagonum | reverse complement strand
TTTATGTATGACTGGAAGGAAAGGAAAGTTTTGAGGGTAAATGTGATTTTTCCTTTCTTTTTATCTATATTTTATTAATATTACATAGTAAAAGAATCTGTTATTATTTGTGATATATCATAGATTAATTTGCAGATAAATACACTATTACCTTTTTCTCTGAGGAATAAGGTGTCAAATGCATTTTTAAACCAATTCTCTCGCCTTGTATTTCTCCAAATTTTTCTTATAAGATGAATGTAGAATATACAAACTCAACAGTTTTAAACATGTACTTCAGTGCAGTTAAGTACCTTGATAATGTTGTACAACTCTCACCACCATGTATTTCCTGAGTTATTTATGTTGCAGACTTAATCTGCACCTGTTAAGTATCTGCTTCATCTCCCCCTCCACAGAGCCCCTGTTCTGCTCTCGGTGTTGTATGGACGTCATGCTTTTACAGGAACACACTTTGGGAGCAGAAAGAAACATGCTGTAAAATATTTTCAGTACAAAAGCACCCCCAAAACCCATGGAAGGTCAATATGTTACATATTTTCAAATGTACTTTCTTTAATGCAGATATATCATCTATCTATCTATCTATCATCTATCTATCTATGTATATCTTTATATGTAAAATACGATGTTCTGAAAGAATATGTGCATGGTGAGGTGGTCAGTGTAGCTAATTACAGTACACATTATTCACACTATAATCTTTTTTTGTCCTAATATTTAATATCCACTTTCTTAGCATGTTTCTTGACTCTAAATGGAACTCTTGAACATTTTATCTCTGTTAGTGCCCCTCAATCAGCATCTCTCAACCCCCCACAACTGCCCACTTCTGGTCACCACCGTTCTCCATTTATTTCAGCTTCCGAATGTGAGTGAGACCAGGGTCGCTGACTCTCCACCCGCCACTGTCAGAAAGGCTGGTGTAGAAAAGACAAGGGCAGCCAGTATGGGCAGGGGCGCGGGGGACAGGGAACCCAGGCGTGGGTTGTGCAGTGCTCACTAGAGCAGCCACTGAGGAAAACAGCAAGGCTGAACCGTAGCTACCTACTGTGGGCCGGTCATTCCCGCTCTGGAGAATGGAACCAAGGAAAGGAGGGCAGGGTGTTAAAGAATTTCCTGCAGACCATTCGCCGCGTGGTTTAAAATAACAGAGAAGTGATGTGGGTGTGTGACAATGGATGAACGGATGAGGGAAATGTGGAAGGTACATGCATCATAACAGCTTTCAGCCTTAAAAAGGGAGGAAATCTTGTCATTTGGGACAGTTGGATAAACCTGAGTGCTGCTGCGTTGAGCTAAAAAAGCCAGGCACTGAAAGAGAAATGTTTCTGAAAAAAATTTTCCCTGTGTAGAGACAGAATTGTAAATATTTAGGTTAGTTAAGCCACAAACATTTGGGGATAGTAGGAAACTATTCCTTATGAAATTCAGCAGTGAGTGTGTTGCTGGCTTCCCTTGTCGCCTAGTGTCAGACTTTTCACGGGGCAGTCCCATTTCCAGAGGTGCCCAAGCTAGGCCATTCCTCCTGGAAACGTGCTGGAGTGATCTTTACAAACTGTGGTTCTTATTTCAGCCCGCGGGGACTCCCTAAGTCCCGATGTCACACCCTGGCTGCCACTGACTGGGCCTCCACTGTCGGAGCTTCCTGTACCGCAGCCTCAGCCTCTGCCCCTCTCGCCCCACCTGCTGTGAGGGACACCCGGACACGCATGGCTGGCTGCTCTGCTGCCTGGACGCTGCCCTCCGAGTGGCCTGTCTCCTGCGCACCGTGCCAGCCTCTGCTCCTCTGCCTCCATCTGTCCTGCTCCTCCCCTGCACTGCCTTCGAGGATGAATCTGAATTCTGACACCACTGTGGCCACTCTCTGGACCCACCTTCCCCCCGGGAGCACCCTGGGGGCTTGACAGATGTTTAAACATTGAACATTTTATTTAGGCTGAAGACTTAGTTGAGTGGCACAGCATTTCCTTAGCATGAGCAGGGCACCGCGATCATCCCTGGCACCTCAAAAACAAATTAACAAATGCACCAAATGAGGTGAACATAACTTGTTATTACATTATGACTTTTAATTTTTCCTATTTATGTGGCCCTGTGTGCTCATTCCACAAACATATGTATTGTTCAAGGACAAACATAAAATAGTCAGCATTTCCAGGTCATGTTTGCTCCCCTGATTGGGGTTTGCCTGTGACAGCTGTTCCGTGCTTGCACAAGTAGGTGCACAGGTGCTGGGTGACCCACAGCAGGACAGCTCACTCTTCCCTCTCCCTCTGGCCCAAGGCAGCCTGCCCCTGCCCCTCTCGTCCACTGCCTACAGGCTCACCCACACTCAGTCGCCTCAGGGACATCGCACTGCCCGTCCCGATGTCTACCCAGTGCCCTGAATGAAATTTTATGTTGTCGGAAGGCGTTTGTTGAATGGCAGAGGTTTGTGCTTCTCTCCCACTGATTGTCTCTAACAGCCAGGTTAGCACTTGCTCCCCACCGGAGGCTCACTGTGCGCTGCGTCCCCCGGCTGGCCAGCAGTGTCCTCTTCTCCAGGTCTGTCTGCCTGTCTCTGTCTATCACTGTATCATCTACATCTTTCTGTATTTTATCATCTGTCTACATCCACATCCGCATCCACATCTATCAGTCCTCCCTTGGGTCTGGAAAGCACTGTGATGACCAGGGAGCAGGGGTCGAGGTCGGGCTGAGGAAGGCCATCTTCTCAGCGTGCTCGCTGTGGCTCCCTCCGGCTGTCAGGAGAGGTGAGGAAGTCACTTCAGAACTGGAGGAGACTTGAGGTTAGCACACGCGGGCCCGAAGAGCTAAGCCGCCCCTTGTTTACCTTGATGCTGAAGAGCCAAAGTTGTAGAGAAGGAGGAGCCAGCAATGGACCACTTGGGTCCTGGGTCAGGGGCGCAGCTTCCTTCAAGGGTCTCAGGCTCAATCCACAGAGGGGAGCGGTGCGTGAGTCCCGCCGGGTGTGGGGTTTGCTGAGATGAGACCTCCTGGGATTCCCGGGCTGGGTGCTCTGAGACCTGGGCTGCTCCAGGTTCCTAATGAGCTCCGGGCTGGGACCTAAGACAGGAGCGGTCCAGAGGGATTTGTGCCTCTTCTCATTAACTGTCTTTGGAGTCCTCTTGCCCTGGGGTGCGCGCCTGAGTCGTTGAAGGCCGAGCCCCTGATGAAATGAGGTTGTTGTTTACGGGACTGACATGGCCTCTAGATCCGCGCTGTCTTCCTAGCTCTTTAGCAAAGTTGGTGCAGGGTCAGCCTGGTGCCGCCCACAGGGTAAATGTCTCCAGCCTTATGGTTTCCCGTGTGTGTTCTAACCAGGCCCACCCCTTCTTAGCTTCTGCGATCAGATGAATTCCACAGTATCGAGTGGTATCAGTGGAGAGAAACTTCTTGGCTCATTACACGTGAAGCCATGTACTTCAAACACAGGCTCACTTCAGCAGATAGTCGAGAATCACTATAGCTGCGTGGATGCTTGCTGTGTAGTCCATGGTATCTTACGATGTGTCGTGTTTTGCAATACTGTTTTTCTTTGAATGTGTTTTTATCACATTGCAAAACCCTCATGTTGTTCCAGAGTCTAACACTGCTGTCGTCTCTACTCCGAGTGAGCTGGAGGTGACAATGCCTGGCTTGGCTTTTTTTTTTTAATTTTATTTGAAAACAAAACAAAACAAACAAAATAGAAAAAAGGATACCAACAATAAAAAATTCCAGGAAAAAAAAGAAAACAACAAAACTACTATGAAATCATTACTTGACAACATACATACTGTCATCTTGGAAATAGTTGTTCAAGTTACAAAGTACACATTCAAGCAATGAGACTGTTAACAGTTCTGCTCCATGATATAACAAAAACAGTAATATGGTCATTTATCTTACACACTTAAACATACATGCAATTATATCCTTTAGAGCACCCTCTTCTCTCTTTTTTACAGTAGCAGTTACACATTTTGGGTTTTATTACTCCTACATTTCTTATTACTTTTTTTTATTTAAAGAGAAAAAAAAGGAACCAAACAAAACAGAAAGAGTGTAGCAACAATACAGAATTCCAAAGGGGAAAGAGAAAAAAAGAAAAAAAAACCAACCACAACAAAACAAAAACAAAAACACTAAGAAATGGCCACTTGATAAGTTACATACTGTCATTATTGGAAATAGTTGTTCATTTGGAAATATAATGGTCAACTCATCAGAAAGAAATAGCTGATGAGTGTGGCAGACTTTCGGCTGCCTGATGGAGAGAGACCCTGGTGCGTAGGGACCTGCACCATGTGGTTGACTCAGGGTGCGGGGAGCACAAGGAACTCCTCCCCTCTCTGGGGGGCGACTATGAGCCTGCCAGTGTGCGGCCTGAGAATCAAACATCTCATGTCGTCCTGTGCCCCGTCCCGTGCCCCCTCCCCCACGCTTAACAAGTGGGAGCCAGTGAACTACACATCTTGTGAAAAGATTGGCAGTGTTATTTAGCATGAGGTCCCCGTATGCAAAGATATGGACAACCATTTGGAAGAAAACAAGAGACAATATGACAGATACTGAAGATATCTGGTTGTCTAGCTTTGAAATTTGTGCTTTCTTATGTCCTGTCTTGTTTTGTTGTGTTTATTTTACCCCCCTTTAAAACAAAAATTAAAAAAAAAGAAAAAAAAGAAATAGTTGTTCAAATTACAAAATTAAAGCATACAATGTAGACATTCAAACAGTATGACTGTTAACGGTTCTGCTCAACATTCTAACAAAAACAGTAATATGGTCATATATCTTACACACTTAAACACACATGCAGTGATATACTTTAGAGTACTTTCCTTTCCTCTCTTTTTTATAGTAGAAATTACACATTTTGGGTTTTATTACTTCTACAGTTCTTATTACTTTTTACACTAGAGACACAATGTGATATTTATAAATATGATTATTATTTACTTCACTAATGAGGATAGTCTCAAGTTGTCTCTATTTCCCTGTGAAGGCCTCAAGATCATCCTTTTTTATAGCTGAGTAATATTCCATTGTGTAAAAATACCACATCTTTTTCATCCACTTTGCAGTTGATGGGCATCTTGGTTGTTTCTAAGATTTAGCTATGACAGATTGTGCTGCTATGAACACGGGTGCACATATATCATGGTGATATTAACTTTTCAGTTTTTCTGGGAAAATACCCAGGAGGGGAATAGCTGGGTTGAATGGAGCTTCCAATCCTAGTCTTCTGAGAATTCTCCATATTGATTTCCATAATGGTTGCACAAGTCTACACTCCCACCAACAGTGGAGCAGTGTTCCTTTTTCCCCACAGCCTCACCAACATTTGTTATCAGTTGATTTCTTGATGGCAGCTATTCTTTCCAGAGTGAGATGATATCTCAGTGTTGGTATAATTTGCATTTCTCAAATGACCAGTGATGGTGAACATTTCTTCATGTATTTGTTTGCCATTTGTATATCTTCATCTGAGAACTGAGTGTTCATCTCAGCTGCCCATTTTTGGAGAGGGTCTTTGAATTTGGGGGGGGTCTGATGCTTTTCAATTCTTTATATGTTCTTGATATAAGTCCTTTGTCTGAGGGGTTGCTGGTTAAAATTCTTTCCCATTCTGTGGGTTTTCTTTTCACTCTGATGGTGATTTCTTTTGAAGTGCAGAAACTTTTCAATAATATGAGATCCCAGTTATTGATTCTCTGAAGTGTTTCCCGTGCAGTTTGTGTTTTGTTCATGAATTCTCTGCCTACCCTTATGTCTCTAAGATTTTTACCTACCTTATCTTCTAGTAGATTTAGTGTTTTTGTTTTAATGTTTAGGTCTTTGATCCATTTAGACTTTAATTTTGTGCATGGTGATAGGCATGGATCTAGTTTCAGTCTTCTGCATGTGGAGAGCCAATTTTTCCAACACCATTTATTAAAGAGGCTATCCTTCCTCCAGTGAACATGTTTAGCCCCTTTGTCAAATAACAGGTGGCTGAGTGTCTTTGTACCTATACTTGCATCTTCTAATCTGTGCCATTGATCCTCAGGTCTATTTCTTTGCCAGTACCATGCTGATTTTATCACTGTAGCTTGAAACTGTACAGTTTCAAGTCAGGAATTGAGATGCCTGCTGCCTTGCCTTTATGGCCCAGAATTGCCTTTGCTATTCTAGATTTCTTCTGTTTCCAAATGAATTTTAGGAGTGTTTTCTCTGGATCTGTGAGGTATGTCAATGGTATTTTGATTGGGATTGCATTAAATCTGTATAACAGTTTTGGGAGTATGGCCATTTTCACAATGTTGGTTTGTCCCAACCAAGAGCATGGAAAATCTTTCCATTTTCTAATATCCTCTTCAATCTCCTTTTTTAGCATAGTATAATTTTCAGTATATAGGTCTTTTACATTTTTAGTTAGGTTGATTCTTAACTATTTCATTGTTTTAGATGTTATTGTGAAGGGTGATATTTCTATAATTTCTCTCTTGGTGAGGTTCTTGTTTGTGTATAGGAATGCTATTAATTTTTGATCATTGACTTTGTAGACAGCTATACTGCTGAATTTATTTATTATCTCTAGTAGTCTTTTAATGGAGTTTTTTGGGCCTTCTATATAGAGTATCATGTCATCTGCAAATAGTGATAATTTAACCTCTTCATTTCCTATCTTTATTCCTTTGATCTCTCTCTCTTGTCTGATTGCCCTGGCTAGTGTTTCCAGAACTATTTTGAAAAGGAGTGGTGATAGTGGACATCCTTGTCTTGTTCCTGATTTTAAAGTGAAAGCTTTCAGGTTTTGTCCATTCAGTATAATATTGGCTGTTGGTTTGTCATAGATGGCCTTTAGAAGGTTAAGATAGACACTGTGTATTCCGAGTTTCTGAAGGGTTTTTATCCTGAACATGTGTTGGACTTTATCAAAAGCTTTTTCTGCATTTATTGAGATGACCATGTGTTTTTTGTTTTTGGCTCTGTTGATGTGGTGTATCACCTTTATCAATTTGTGTATGTTAAACCATCCCTGCATTCTTGGAATGAACTCCACTTGGTCATGATGTATAATCTGCTTGTTGATTTGCTGCATTCTGTTTGCCAGTATTTTATCGAGAATCTTTGTATCAATGTTCATTAGTGAGATTGGTCTATAGTTCTCCTTTTTGGTTGGGTCTTTCTCTGGTTTTGGTATCAGGAATACTTGCCTCCAGGAATGAATTAGGAAGGATTGCTTTCTTTTCAATTTCACTGAAGAGTTTAAGTAGTATTGACATCAAATCTTCTCTAAATTTCTTGTAGAATTCAGCTGTGAATCCATCAGGACCTGGGCTTTTCTTTGTTAGTAAGTTTTTTATTATGTTTTCAATTTCAATAGCTGATATTGGGTTATTCAAAATTGCTATATCTTCTTGGTTGAGCTTTGGTAGTTCATATGTTTCTAGAAATCTGTCTGTTTCCTCTGTGTTTTCCTCTTTATGGGAATAGAGATTTACAAAGTAGGTATTCACGATCTTTTGAATTTTCATGGAATGTGTAGTAATTTCCCTCTTTTAGGTCCTTATGTCATGAATTTGGTTTTTTTCTTTCTTTTTCTTTATAAGGTTAGCTAGAGGTTTGTCAATTTTGTTTATTCTCTCAAAAAACCAGCTTTTTGATTCATTAATTCTTTGTAATGTCTTTTTTAGTTTCAATTACATTGATTTCTGCTCTAATCTTTACAATTTCCTCTCTTCTATGAGCTTTAGATTTAACTTGCTCTTCTTTTTCTAGAAGCTTGAGATGCAGCATTAGATTGTTTATTCTTGCTCATTCTGTTTTCTTGATATGACAATTTATTGCTATATATTTCCCTCTTAAGACCGCTTTCATTGCATCCCACAGATTACAATAGGTTGTTTCCGCATTTTCATTCAATTGTAGGTTTTGCTTCATTTCTTCTTTAATTTCATCTGTAGCCCATTGGTTGTTCAAAAGGTTGTTATTTAATTTCCGTGTATTTATGCCAGTTTTGCAAATTCTTTTGCCATTCATTCCTAATTTCAGTGCGCTATGGGCAGATAGTATGCATGGGATAATCTCAATACCTTTGCATTTACCTAAGAATGTTTTATGGGATAATATATGGTCTATTTTGGAGAATGTCCTGTGGGCGGCTGAGAAGAACGTGTATTCTGATGTGGTTGGGTGGAACACTCTGTAAACATCTACTAAGTCCATTTGCTGGCATGTATGATTCAGTCCTATTATTTCTTTGCTGATTTTTTTGTCTCGTTGGTCTATCTCTTTGGGACAGTGGGCTGTTAGTGTCCCCTGTAGTAATTGTGTTCTTGTGTACTTGGTTTCTCATGTGCTGTAGTATCTGTCTTGTATCGCTGCGTGCTCCTGTTTCCACAGCGGGGAGTGGAGATGAGCTGGTCAGGCCAAGCCCAGAGAGACTGGTCGAGGCTCTGCCCTGGCTGACAGCTCCAGCTTCCTTCTGTGCCCAGGCTCTGAATGAACAGTACCACCACTGCGAGCCACTGAGGAGCCTGCAGGTCCCCAGTGCCTGTCCCCACCCTAGTGACACTAATGTGCAGGATTTTGATCACAGATTGCCTCACTGGGAAGTTGGTCCGGCTTTGGAGTTGATAGAATGTGACTAATAGTCTGTGAAGAGATGTGATAAAATTCCTTTGGGCTCTTTACTCACTAGTCTCAGCCTCCTCTGATGATTCATTACTAAAATGATATATTAGTTTGATGTTTACTGTACACCTTTCTACTCCTTCTTTTCTATATTTAGCACTTTGCATCTTACTGTAAGTTAGACCATTCAGTTCCCTATTCATTTATATTACTATGTAGCCACCGTTGTCTACTTTATTCAGTGTGTTATAATCTATTATTCTACTTTGATCCTCAAACTTTCCAACGTTTACCAGCAGAATGAATCCACTCTGATTTATCTCTCCAGATCAAGGGTCATTATTGTCTCCTCATCCCTCCGTGTTCCAACCTCAGATCTGCAACCCCTTTTCCCCCAAGAACTGCTTTTTATTGGAGATGGGGTTTGGGAACCAAATTACAAGTATAAACTATTTGTTCTGGGGCCATTACTGCTCTTAGGTGCGCTCAGTAAAGAGCTAGGACACACACACACACACACACACACACACACACACACACACAGACACACACAGACACACAGACACACAGACACACACGACCTGTCTGGATCAGTCTGCGTTTATTTTAAAACCCTGAGTGTATTCTGATATTTCCTGTAATAACTCAGAGCCTTTGTGGTTTCTCCAGTCTCCCTCTACATTAGATTCCCTTTCCTATAATGAAAATCTAGGCTCCAGTAACGTCCGTATTCTTTTCCATTTGCTCAGTCTCACAGCCTGTGGCTCATCTCTGGTAACGTGAGTTTTGTCAGTGCCTCTGGCCAGGCTGGCTGTGGCCCAAGGCACATCCCTCACGGCTGCTCTGGAAAGTGTGCTGTGTCCTGGCAGTCCCCAGTCCCCAACCGGGTAAGGACCCCAGCAAAGCAGCTGCTGACTTCTTGGGAGACTATAGGATGACTTCTTCCATGGAACACCAAAAGTGCCATCCACAAAGGAAGCCATGGATGAACTGGACCATGCTGAAAAATAAATATTGCCCCCAGAACAACATTACAAGCATCAGAGAGGCAGCTCAAGGTTAGAAAAAAGTGCCCTGAGTACACAAACTGATAAAGGGCCGAGAGCCATAATATGTGAAACATTCCTGCAAATAGACAAGAAAGGATGTGACAGTCCAAAGAAAAACTGAGGTGGTTATAGCCTATGCTTTGTGTGTGGAGGCCTGGGTCTGTCTGCTCACCAAGCCATAGCCCCCACGTGACTTCACGTGATGGGGAGGCCCCCCCCCAGCCCTGGTGTCAGGTGCCACCCGAGCTTCCAGCCACCTCCCTTCTCCATGGAGCAGGTTCCCCAGGTGCCCGTGTCACAGTGCGGATCCTTCCTGGGGGATGAGTGTAGGTGGAGAAGATTGTGTCCTATTTTAATAATTGATTCCATTAAAATCTCCGTGAGGGGATTCTGACTGTATGACTGACGAAAAAGTACATTTTTATATCCAGTAATAATGGCGTGAGAACCCCACGTGGAGAATTCAGATTTGCTGTACAGTGTAATGGGACCGACTTAGACCCTTGTTTCCTAGAACCGGGAGAGCGTTACCCACACCGTGAGTCTGTTTCCAGGGGCCCCAGGTGTGAAGAACTGGACCTAGCCCAGCAGTCCTTCATCATGACGTCCTGCGCATCAGCAGGAGGCCGACACAGATGCCAAGTACCGCATATCCTGCCCTTGCTCTAGGGTGCAGCAGGCCCTAAGGGTCTGTAATCCTGATGCGGCAAAGTGATGCCCCCCCTGCTGGTCCCAGGACCACTCTTCATGTCCTGGTGGCCTGAAGCTTGTAAGTGGCCACGCTAACGGCTTTGACCTCCGAGGGTGTCAGCTCTGACCACCTCTGCATTTCCCTCATTACTGATAGTACTATTCAAAGTCCAGATTATTTCTAGCAAATAGTTGTAAATTCTAAATTTGTGAATGTTTTGTCCTTAAGGACTTCATACACTGCAGATGGAATACTATAAGGGAATTTCGTTATCTTTGCCTTCACGTAAACCCAAACTCCCCTAACATCGGGGCATGGCATGTGCCCATACACAGACTCGGTGGCTACAGGCAAAGTCACTAAAGATTACAATGCTACATTGAAATTGCTGATATAGAAATGTAAAACACTCTATGTGAATCTCAATCTGCTTACAAGCAGACACCAATAAATACACATATGGAGAGTTTTATATAATTCCAGAAAAAGTATATCTGTGAACACACACACATATGTGTGCACACACATGCACGCACACAGGAATTCCTGTGAATCTCGGGGCGAGGATGTTCTTGGGGCGTTGTTGGTTATGTGAGTAGGTAGAAGCCTGTGGCCACACGCAGGGCTCCTCAGTCAGTGTACAAAAGCCTGGCCCAGTTCCTGAAATAAGAATCGGTGATTTAGGCTTAGACATTGAGGACGTGAACTCTGGTTCACAGCTTTTCTGCCTCAGATTGTCTGACAGACCTAACAGACTTCACTCTTGTAGACAAGAAAATCTGAAACAAGGAAGAAACTTTAAGTGCCAAGACTGCAGGAGGGAAAAGGGGTCCTGTTAGGGTCTGAATAGTTTCTCCTGTTTTAGGAAGCTCTACTTATTTTCAAAGTGCTAAGAAGACAGGAACCTATGCAACAAAACCACATTTGTTCCTTGGGAAAAAAAAGGATATAAAAAGGTCATAGTTTAAACCTGTTAGTCATCTTCCACCTCAATAAATACCAATTCTACTTTATTTAACAGAGACAAAGTGAAACAAGATGGTTTGGGAAGCATTTCCAGTTTTGCAGTTTTAGTTATTCTGGTATTTAACCTCAAACAAAGTATAATATAGTTACAATTAATTCCTTTGTGCCTAAAAGTAGAAGTTAAATTTATTGTTGTAGTCGGGGCTTACAAGGGAACAGATTTAATACAGCATACATATTTTTTATTGTAAAGAGGGTAAAACTAAGGAAAATAAAACAGAATAAAACCAATCAAAACAAACCAGTGTAAGTGATATAGGACTTCAAAACAATACAAAATCAATAATAGTCATCACAATGCCTCTTGTTGTCTTCAAAATAGCTGCAAATACCTTTGGACATAGTAAAAATCAAACAGAACAGAATAAAATGGAATCAATAAAATCAAAACTATGAATGCAATAAAGGACTTCAAAACAAGACAATAGTAAATCTAAAATGGCTACGGTAATATTTCTTGCTATCTTTGAAATAGCTGCTCCTACCATCGGATATAACAAAGTGAAACAAAACACAACAAAACCCAACCCAACCCAACAGAACAATGAAAACGATATAGGACCTCAAAACAAGACCATAGGGAATCAGCCATGCCTGCAGCCCTCAGAAGGAGATCCCACTAGATGCCATACTGCTTACCGCTGTCCTCTGAACCTATGATCAGACCACGGGCCCTAGACCTGCAGTGTTGGTGAAACAGCAAAGCAGCACAGGCATCCAATGCCTTTCCCCTCCACAGCTGTCATCACAGCCTGTGCTTCTCCGGGTCAGCTGGTCAGTTACAGGGTGGAAGGGGCATTGGCTCTTCTTGTTTGGCATCCCACGTGCCTGAAAGGGCTGGGGTCAGGCTGCCACATTCTGGCGGCCTGTGCATGGTGCTGGTTCTCAGGGAGGGCTTGCTTCCTGGTGGGCCCGGTTTGCTCCCCTGCGGTCCGAGAATGGCGCTGACTCGTAGGTAAAGGCTGGAGTCTGGCTGTCCCACTCCCTCAGCAGCCTGTGTATCCACGTATTTGTTTTTAAAGAGAAAAAAAGACAAATGAGCAATGAAACTGAGCTTCAAAGCAGGTTAGTAAGACAGTTACAATAGTTGGTACACTGTGTATTGTGTTCTTAGTAGTTACTCAGAGAAGAGGATACAGGCAGGATAGCCTGTGTAAACAATGTTAGCACAAAACATTCTTTTCAAGAAACAAATAGAAACCACTTGTATAATCATCTTAACTATCTTGTGGATATATATACATATTTCTTTATTCTTTCTTCCTTTTCTTTTTCCCCATCACAATTTGTTTTTTCTTTTGAACACTTTCTTCCCAATTCATAACATCTACTGTACACTTTAGATCTTATTTACTTGTTCAATTTCTCATATTAGTAAGACAATACTGCAGCCCTCAGAAGGAGATTTTGCTTGAGTATGGTCTCGCACTGCATTTGTTTGCCTATAAAAGTCTCCAGTTTACCCTTCTTTATGGCTGAGTAGCACTCCATTATATATTAAAAACCACATCTATTTTTACCCATTCCTAGGTTGATGGGTACCTGGGTTGTTTCCAAGATTTAGCTTCTTGCAAATTGTGTTGCTATAAACATGGATGCACATATATCGACATGGTACAGAGTCTGCCTGGCAAGCAGAAGGTCCTGAGTTCAATTCCTGGTACCAAAAAAATGTAATTCAGGATGTATAATTTATAGGATTATTTTATAATATTCATCCAGAGTCAAATGCAGAAGAGTATGAGAGATCTGTCCGTGCACTAGAGACACGAGCAATCCAGCCAAGGGCCTAGACCCCACGGCAGTGTCCTGTGTGAGTCCAGCTGGAGGCCCAGAGCCCACGACAGTTCTCGTGCAAGTCCGTGCCAAGCATCAGCACTGGGGCGGCCAAAGGCCAGTGGTGAAGCTGGAGGGTCTGCGCTAGTGGGGTGACGGATCTGGGGCTCCAAGGGGTCAGCAGTCTCTCATCTCAGCCCTGCAGGACGTGGCCCAGACAGAGACTTAGGAAGTCACACACCTGCCAGTCATAAGCTGACCTCAAATGTTATTTGGATTTCTAGGTCAACCTCAACACTCCTACCTGCATTAACTCAAGGAAGGAATCTGTTGAGAAGTAGCAGGAGGCAGGGTGTATTCACTTTTCTTGGATCCCAATTTTTTACATTTTATTGGTTAGAAAACACCACCAGGGAGTGGGTGACGAAGTTGGGGCACAGACTGCACGGCCACTGTGGTGGACCCCACTGCTTGGACTCCAGGCTCTTGCTGCAGCCCTGCGGTAGGAGCCAGAGACGCAGAGGCCGACAGAGCGGCTCGTGTGTCTGTGTCCCCGCACCCCGTCCTTTTCTCCTTTCCTGCATGGATTCTCTGAAGCTGCTGGGCTCCCCGCACTTTCAGGATTTTAACTGTGAGTTTGGGCCGAAATGAAGACATTGACCTATTTCAGATGGATTCTCTCCTCCGGAATACCTGAGCTGCTTGCTGCGTGTTTGGGGACTTTCCACACCTGCTCCCTGGTGAGCTCTGGCTTTGCTTGGGGCCCTGGGGCAAGTCTCTAACCCAGAGCTGCTCCCTGGGGTCCCTGCTCCTGCTCCATAAACAGACGCCGCTGATGCTCCGGGGCCAGAGTTTCCCGCAGTGACAGGTGCTAGGGTGCCATCCTCGCCCGCCTGGTAGTGCAGGCCGGTTAGATGACGCCATCTGTATTCTCCAAGCTGCCGTGCCCGGAGCATCTCCCTGCTCCCGGAAGCAGCCGGCTGTCTCTGCTGCCTCGGGGACCTGAGTGACGCTGTGGGACCAGCACACGGGGCTGAGAGGTGGCACTGAGCCGTGTTGGGGTCAGTTGTTACTTTAACTCTCACTGTTTTATCAGAAATTTCATTGGAACACTAAAAAGGACCAGAACTCACTGCCTTGTCCTTGAAAGAGCTCCTGGTTTGTCCTGGAGTTGAAGCCCGGGAGGTTGACGGAGCTGTGAGTCGCCGGCCTTCTCGGAAGAGCAAGGGTGAGGACTTGGACGCAGGCTTTGTTACAGCAGTGTCCATATCTGTGTCAAGGGTCCCTGGTGTGTGGTAATCACTACCTCTGTGTTGGTTTCTACTGGGGTTTACACTGACTGGAGGCTCAAAGGAGGGCGTTTCCCAAAGCCAGCCTGCTGTCTGGAGCCCCACTTTGGGGAAGAGCCCCTGTGTCCCCTTCTGAAGTGAGTCAGTGCACTGCATTCAGCAGAGAGAGTGTGAAGTAGTTTAGAAGTGAGTTCCTTCTCCCTCCTCCCATGCTGAGAGTGGCCGGGATGCTGCGTTCTCGAGTCTGGAAGGACACACAGGACACGGCTCCTTTTAATCTCTCAAAGGAAAGCGTGGTGTCTTCAGGTTAATAACACATAGTTATTCACTTTACTGCTCTGAGTAACGCAGTGACCTAGTGACCAGTCGGGCATTGCAAAGTCTCTCTGGTGACTCTGTGGATAACTATGATCTTCTTGGAGCTGGCCCGAAGAGGTGCAGTGCAGACGGTCCACTTCCAGCAACCACAGGGCCGGGAGAGCTGGGGCGACTGCTGCATGAGGGTGGACGTCGGGCAAGGGTTCCAGCAGGCGCTCGGGCCGAGCTGTGAGGGGAAGCTGGCGACATTCCGCTGACTTCTCTGTCAGGTGGCTCAGCTGTCAGGGAGAGGCTGGGTGGTGGCCTGTCCACCCTGCAGGACAGCCTGGAAGTGTAGGAGGAAGAGCCCTGCAGTGGGTTGAGGGTGCTGTAGATATGAAAGGAGGTGCTGCACACCCCAAAAGCAGCAGAAACGGAGCCCGCACCCCTCTCGGTGCTGCCGAGCTCCACCCAGGAGGTGCACAAGTTCTCCTCCATGATTTGGTCTCCTTGGGGCTTCACCGTGGGCCAGGGAAGCAGGTCCAATGCTACCAATCCAGTTTCGTTAAGACAGAATTTCCAAACTTTCCACATTTGTAGTTTTGTGCCAAGCTACTGAAGGTATTTGGACATTTTCAAATGCAGTGTCCTTTGAAATTTCAACATTCTCAACTAAAGACATGAACTAAAAAACACAAGAAATTGGAGTTTACTCATTGATAGTTGGATGCCTGACTGTCAACATGGGAGAGCTGCTGGGTGCTAGGTGAGGGGAAAAGTCACAGCATCTTGGGCATCAAATGCTGAAGCACCCAGCACAGAACATTCCTTTGAGGTGAATTTGCACTTTTGGCTGAGGAGTCAGCTCACACGGAAGCCTTCGCTGAACTGTTTGTGTAGCTCGTCCTCTCCATCCTTGGGGTCTCTCGGACTTAGGTGAAAACTTCGGCTGACTCTGTGAATACAGAGGTATGAAGCATTCTTCAAAGCCACACTGCAGGTGTGTACATGTGAGTGTGTAAAGGCCGTGCTTGTGGGGCAGCCCTTGGAGGTACCGGCTCCTTAGCGCTGGGCTGGCTGCCTCTGAGGGCTCCCTGCCCCTTTCCTTCCCGCACAGCGCCTGCCTGAGGGTCCGGGGCCTGGACCAGGAGCGGAAACTAGAATTTCCTGGTAGGGCTCCCGCTGGGAAGAATCCACTGTGTCTCCTCCAGCACCGGCAGGGGCAGCCACATGGAGAAGCCTGTCCTTCAACTGTGTCTGCATGCTCATGCCCACTGCCTCTGTCCTGCAGACCCCGGGATCCTTTGTGGTTACTGAGGAGGGTGCGACCCTGAGTGGACATTAGCCCTCTAAGACAGAGACCCTGTCAGAGCCCTGGGCTTACACCAATGCCGCCATGAATGCCACAGATGACCGGAGTTTAGACCCAGTGTCACGAGTCACGTGGGCCTGCGAGGTCTGGCTGAGGACTCACAGCAGATCGACACCCCTTTCCATCTTGCCCAAGGAAAGGCCGTGGTGCAGAGACAAGCTGGACGGCAGCCAGGTCTCACAGCCCTGTCCCTCGCAGAGCCAGAATCAAGTCCAGCACCTCTGTTCTTTCCCGTAGGGCCCGAAGGTTCCCGTGCTCCATTTACACGCCGTTAAGGAGCTGTCTGTCCTGGGTGTCCGGGAACTGAGTTCCCTCTGCCTCCACACGTGCTGCCTTCCCTTCTGGAAACACTTTGCGTAAGCTGCCAAGTGTGAGGTTCCTGTCATTTGGAGCAACACAAACATCTCTCAGGGCAGGGGTCTTCTGTCAGAAGGGCCTTGCTGACCAGACCAGACCAAGGGGCGCAGTTTGCATCCTGACTGCTCAGTAACTCTTTTACCTGGGCGTCTGCTCTATCCTGTCCTTTGGTCGTAATCACCGAGGAAGAAGCTCCGGACCTAGTTCCCCCTCTGTCCTTCAGGAATCAGGCCCACTACCCTGTAGGAATCCACGCATGCGTGCTAGGAAAGCAGGAAGGAATGAGACCCTCGACTTCAGTCCCATCTGTGCAGACCGGGGTGGTGGGTGCACCGTTCCACAGCTGTCTCATCTGGTTCTTTGTTGTTTGGCCATCGCAGGTGGTGACAGTTATGGCAAAGCACAATGACAGCACCTTGCAGCCATTCATCCTGGTGGGCTTCTCTGATCGGCCTCGGCTAGAGCGAACCCTCTTTGCTTTTGTCTTGGTCTTCTACACGCTGGCCCTGGTGGGCAACACGGCCATCATCCTCCTGTCAGTGCTGGACACCAGGCTGCACACACCCATGAACTTCTTTCTGGGGAACCTGTCCTTCTTGGACCTCTGCTTCACCACAAGTATTGTCCCCCAGCTGCTGTGGAACCTCTGGGGCCCAGAGAAGACCATCAGCTACCACGGCTGTGCAGCCCAGCTCTACATCTACATGGTGCTGGGCTCCACCGAGTGCGTCCTCCTGGCCGTCATGTCCTATGACCGCTACGTGGCTGTCTGCCGGCCCCTGCACTACACGGCGGTCATGCACCCCCGCCTCTGCCTGCAGCTGGTCAGCGTGGCGTGGGGCTGTGGCTTTCTGAACTCTTTCGTCATGTGTCCTCAGACCATGCGGCTGCCCCGCTGTGGGCGGCGCCGGGTGGCCCACTTTCTCTGCGAGATGCCTGCCCTCACCGCCATGTCCTGTGAAGACACCATGCTGGTAGAAGCCTTTGCCTTCGCCCTGGGGGTCGCCCTGCTCCTGGTGCCCCTCTCGCTGACCCCTGTCTCCTGCGGCATGATCGCGGCCGCTGTGCTGAGGGTCCAGTCAGCCGCAAGGGCGCAAGAAGGCCTTCGGCACCTGCCCCTCCCGCCTCGCGGTGGGCTCCCTCTTCTACGGCACCATCATCTACACGCACCTGCAGCCGGCCAACAGCTACTCGCAAGACCAAGGCAAGTTCCTCACCCTCTTCTACACCATCGTCACGCCCAGTGTCAACCCCTCATCTACACTCTGCGGAACCAGGACGTCAAGGGGGCAGCCAGGAAGCTCCTGGCATGCAAAAAGGAACACAAAGTAGAGTGAGCCCAAGGAGCCCGGCCCGTGCCCTGCGCCCCCTGTGCCCTGCGTGTGCTCCAGGCCATCTCCGCCCCCACCCTGTGAATTGTCCACTGCTGGGGTCCTCTCCCCTACAGGACAGACTCAGTCACAGCAAGGCACTGGGTGGTTGGCAGATGGGTGTGGATGCAAAGAAGCGAGGTGATGCTGGTGGCCTTTCATTCCCGGAAGCTCTTCTGAACCCATGGCCACCGGGGCTTTCCGGGGAGGGGAGCAGGCGTCAGTGAAGCACAGTCCTGTGCGGATATGACCGTCCTTCCCGCTCCATGGGTAGGCGGGGTGGTCAGGCTGCCTGATGGAAGGGAAGCGTGTGCTTGGTCGTTTGCCTCACCTCGACTTTGTCACGGCTGAAGTGTAACAGGAAGGGCTGCTGGCTGAGGGGCCCAGCCTTTGGGGTGACACACGCTCGGGAAGAGTTGATGAGGGTGCTCTGCGTAGCTGATCACGTCAACAGCCGAGACTGCTCCTCTTCAAGGAGCTGCTTTAGATCCATCTTCGATGGCCATGATCATTATGGGTATTATAACAACAACAACAACAACATAATAATAATAATGAAAGTGGGGAAAGGGGATTAGAGATGGAGGGAGGCAGGTGGGGGTCAGGGTGGGGAAGAAGAATAGAAGGGTGTGAAGTACGTGGCCCATTCCCTGAGCTGAACGTCAACCGCGTGTACTGCAAGGGTGCACTGCGAAGCAGAATTTTAAAGTCCTAGGCCGGCCGGAAATCCGGCTGCAGAGAGCTCCGCTGGCTGTGCTCCTGGTCTCCAGCACTGCAAGGAAGCGAAGCTGTTTTGGCAGCTGCTCCTGCGGCCAGCGCTGTGCCCCTCTGCTGGTCTCCCTCTCCTGCTTTGTGTTACTGAGAGCGGTAGGAGCTTGCTGTGCCCGGGGGCCCTGCCCTAGGAGAAGACGCTCAGCCATGTGTGAGGGCGGCGCTGAGGGAGGGAGTCCCTGCCCCTGCCCCGTGGGCGCTGAGTGGCACCCAGGAGCAGGGGTGTCCGGGGACCGCTGCTCTTCTGAAGGGGCACTTAGGTCCAGAGGTGAGTGGTGGAGGGGACAGAGGGTGGCAAACCCTCGGGCAGGGCAGGACTGAGGAGTGGGTACTGGGTGTCCTTTGTCAGAAGAGAGGCCTTCCAGTTTCCATGGCAGCGCTCCAAACAGAAGCCTCCGGAGGCTGCATTGCAGTTTTCGAGACAGGTGTCACAAAGATGGAAGCACCTCGTGTTTGAATTTAATGGTATTAAACAGAAATCATGGGAGGGACTCAGGCTTATCCAAGAACTAAGACCCATAGCTGATGTGAAACCATTGGCGTCTTAAATGTTTTGGTTCCATACTGCCGGACTGTGGGCCTCTAATTTTCCTCTAGTCTCCCCACTGTAGGAACCCCCTGACATCTCCGCCCCAAACGTTTTCCTCGGGAAGGAAGAGGGGGCGTCCAGTGCGGCAAGGCCTCTGCTGGGGTTGCCAGGACCCAAACCCTTCGCCCTGTGGGCAGGGAAGGAAGAGCAGGCCCGGGGAGCCGGGCTGGGATCGGTGCTCAGCCAGCCTCTCCTGGGCGGGCTCCCGCTATGCCATCCCTGCGGGGGCAAAACCAGCCTCTCAGCACCTCGTGGGCTGCAAGGTCTCAGTTCCCAGTCGCCCTCGCATCTGTGTGTGAGTGAATTCATTCTGGTTTGCTAAGCTCCATCTAAAGCCGCAGGCATCCACACCACTGTGTGCTTGGGCCACACCGAGTGAAGAGGAGTCCTCTCGGGTTGCACATGACGCACGGAATGCAGTTAATGTATATAAGTGACAAAGTTCCCTTTTTATATTCTAACTTGTTAAAATATTTTACAAAGTAAAACAGTCCAACTTTAATAATTAACTAAGAAAGCCTACCTGTCTGCTATCGATAAAAACGTACTATCAGTGAAAACTTATCTTCACAGGTGTACACAGAGAGGGTGGGGAAACGCTATTTTCATCTCCTTTTCATTGGCACATGTCTGCGGGACCTAATGACCGCATTCCTCCTGGGGACCCGGGTGCTTGTAATTAACACATCCCGATTCTCTCTACACCCCGCCCTCCCCCAGCTCCCCGTTTCTCTGTCACTGCCCGGTTTCCTGTCATCCACTGTGCTGGAGTGCCTGGCACGGTGATGACACACACAGACCTCTAGAGATACGCTGATTTTTACAGTGAGTAAAGTACGGAGACAGGCCCAGGCCTCTCATCGCCACCATTTTATAATGGTGCACTGATATTTACACAAAGCCTCACATGTACTATTCGCTACAGTATGAGAAATATTAACTTGAACTAATGATCCCTGGCTATTATTTGTTATGAATATTAAAGACTAATCATTCACATGTTTGGAATTTCATTCTTTTTTCCACACTGAGCACATTTACCGTGCTAGGATAATGATACGCATTTGACTACCGATAGGGAAATTCGTGGCAACCTGGTGCTGTGGCAGAACTTGGCCTTAGCTTGAGCTGCGAAGTTTAAGCTCCCTGCAGAAGGAGTCTATGTGGGGTCTTGCGGACTGAGTGAATCAGGGAGTGACCAAGTTGGGAGGAGACAAAGTGAAGAACAAAAAGAAAGTGCAGGGCCCCAGGAGACAGCAGGGGGAGGAGCCTTGGTCACAGGGCTCTTCTGGGAGTGGCCCGGAAGAGGGCAGAGAGAGGCTGAGAACACCTCAGCTGCCTCAAGCTGAAGAGCTTGGGTTTTCTTTTAACAGTGAGAACATGCATGCATCACTGGGGCGGGTTAGGCAGATTATCTGGTGCAATTCAAAGCAGGTCTTAGGGAAAAGGAGGAGGTGGAAAAGCATTTTGGTAACTCAAGGAAGGAAGCAGTGTGAGAGTTTGATCACGAAAACTTGAGTGTAAACGAAGAAGATGGGTTTAGAGCCTATGGAACAGGACAGCCAGGCTTGGGGTCTGACCAGAAGGGAGAATGGCTAGAGAAGCAGCCGGCCTCCCCCTGATTGCTGAGGCCGCTGAGCAGTTCCACGCCTGTCACATTAGCTGGCAATTAGAACAGCTTCCTCTCAAACGAGGGGGAAGGATTTCAAGACTGTGGCTTTAAGACCAAGGCAGAGACCTGTAGGCCTTCTGGTCCTCTTCCAGCTGCCTCTGGCACAGAGGGCTCATTAAACTCTTGCTGCCTGACTCCGGGCAGGGGAACAGAGCCTTCAAGGTGGCACTTGGGGAGGCGCCTGGGGCCCGGCTGTCCCAGTGAGGGCTCTGCCAGTGTACCAGGCTCTGGGGGCTCAGTGCCCCACAGGCAGCACGTGTGGTCCCAGGGTTCTTGCTCATGTCTGGCTTAATTCTGTCTCCCAGTAGGGGGATCCACAGGGGACCAGAACACAGATCCAAACAAAGCCTGGCAGCCAGAGAATTGATCCATAAGCTTGGATTTGACCGGTTATTTTTATCTCTCGTCATCTGCCTGGGCTGCCTCTGCCCTTCCTCCACTTCCCTCACTACAGATGGAGTCATGCTGTCTGATACGGGGTCCCCTAGGAGCCCCCGGTAAACAAGGGAAGGGTGGAGATGCTTTGATTTATGTTTCTACATCCCGATGGTTCTGGGATGCATATTATAGAAAGAGAAATGAGTGTCAAATTTAAGTTTTTCTCCTAGCCAGTGCCAAACATGAGCAATGAACCCGTATATATGCAGAAATACATACATGTGTATATGTAAAAACATTGCTTTCTTGTGACTGTTTTGTATTTTACATTTATCATAAAATAAAACCATAACTTTTGGAGTGCAGTCCTGCAGATTTTTAGACATACATATTATGTAATCACCACCGAGATGGGCATGGAGAGCAGCTCCAGCACCCCAGGCCTTGCTGGTGACACCCTGAATCCAACCATCAACTCAGAAAATCACTGGTTAGTTTTCATCACTTGCTTTGCCTTTTGGACAGTGGTATAAATGTGATTGTAAAGTACCATGGTTGGTTTTAAGGTTGGCTTTTTAAATCCAGCACGAGCAGATGGTGTTTGAGATTCAGTGACTGGGGTGAGTCCATGGCTTGTGCTTTAGTTTCACGAGTAAACTCCATGGTGTGGACAGCCCGGGCCTGTGTGTCTGGTCGCTGGTTGAAGGATGCAGTGTTTGATTGCTTCCAGTTTGGGATAATTATGCACGGAGCTGCCCAGAACTCGGAAACCCACATTTCTGTGGGGCACAAGGTTTCCTTTCTCCAGGGTGGGACCCCGGGTCTCGGCCCCAGCACAAGCTCATCAGATCAAGGCAAACCACTTCCAGGAGTGGGGTTCCTGGCATCCACGCTGCCTGTGCAGAGGGCCATCTGCCCTCCACAGCCTTGCTGCAGAGCTCACCGTGTGGTCACTCACAAGTGTGCCTCAGGACTTCATCATGACTTTAAGCCTGAATGTTTAGTGGCATTGGATGCTTTTCCTCCTTTGGTCCCCACAACATCTTTTCCTTTAAATTTCTGGTCAAGTTTTCCACATTATTAAAATTGAGTTTTGAGGGCTGGGGATTTAGCTCAGGCGCGAGGTTGTGAGTTCGGTGCCCGGTACCAAAAAAAAAAAAAAAAAAAAAAAAAATTGAGTTTTGAGTGTTTAGCAATTATGGATGCTTAACCTGCAAATATTTTACCCCAGCTTTTATCCCTATGCTTTACCACGGCTAATAAGCAAAAGCTTCTTAATTTGGAGTAAGCCAAGTTTGTCAATTTTTCTGTTACACAGTTTTTTTGGTGTCCTAAAAACTGTTTGCCAAATTTCAGACAAAAATGCATTTGTATTCTGCCTGCTATTAAGTTTTGTGATTTTACCTTTATGATCCATTTTGAATTGATTTTTAAATAAGGCATAAAGCTTAGTTAGGGGATTTTTAAGTTACCTGTGGTTATCCAGTTGTTTCAACAACTTGTTGAAAATGCTTGTTGAATTATTTTTGCACCTTCATCAAAAATTATTTGGCTTTAATTCTGAATCCATTTCTGGCTTCCTGTTCTGTCCTACTGGCCATTGTGTCTGTTCTTCAACCAACAGTACACTACTGTAATTACTTCATTTTGGTGATGATATATCTTGAAATCAGAAATGTGATCCTTTCAATTTTAATCTTACATTTTTGAAAATTTGAAGTTTACTCTTTGTAATAGAAGAATTAATTTGTCTATGTCTGTAAAAGTCTTTCTTGAATTTGGACAGGAATTATATTAAATCAGTAGATCAACTGGATTGGATTAGCCCCTTTCTTATTTTGAGTTTCTCAATTCATGAACATGTTGTGTTTTTACTTTAATTTGCTATCTTTCATTTCATCAGAGTTTTTATTCTTCAGCATGTGTATATTTTTCAATTTTTATTCAAATATTTTATTTTTAGCCATTGTAAGTGGTATCACTTTTAAAAATTTGCTTGCTAACATGGCAAAATATGATTGATTTTCCTGTATTTGTGTCCTTGGGCTTTTTAAATGCACTTAGTCATTCTCTTACTTTTCACTTTTCATAAATTCAGACATTGTATGCTGCTGGACTCTGCATGCTACTGTTTTGTTGACAATTTAAAAATATATTAATGAGAAATTTAGTTTTAGTTTTCTATTTTGCGCTGTTGATGTCGAACCTTCATAGCCAGGTGATGCCTTGCAAACTGAGTAAGAATGTGCTTGTTCTCCCATAAGCTAAAACTTTCTGTAGAACTTCCTGGTGTTATTTAAGTATTTAGTAAACTGGCTAGTGAAATATTATGGGCTGGTAGATTTTTTTGAGATTTAAAATTAAGAATTAATTGTATTATTATTTATAGTATTATTCAAGCATGTATTTAATCATGGTGAGTTTTGAGAAGTTTGTGTTTTGAGAAATTTTTGCATTCATCTATAGTTTGTGTGTTTTGAGAAATTTTTGCATTCATCTGTAGTTTAGGATTTATGCATGTTTTACAGTTGTTTGTAGTAATTACCTTTTATCCATTTAATATCTTTGTGGTACAAACATATCCTCACTTTACTGGAGAATTTTGATCTTAATTGCTCCTTTTCTCTTCTTGGTTGGTCTTATTTGATGGTTAGCAATGTTTGGCAATCAGATTTTCTCCATTAGTTTTTATAGAATTTTCTCTTTTTGTACCCAGAATAGAACTCGGGACCTTGTGCCTGCCAGGAGGCATTTGTGCGGCCGAGCTCTACCCCAGGCCCCACCATTTTCTTTTTGAAATATATTGCTTTCTGCTTTGTTATTTAATTCTACTTGCTCAAAGTTTATTTTTCTCTTACTTTTCCAGCTTCTAATGCGTAGTGCTCCATTGAATTTCTTGAATAACAGAATGGGGCAGATGTCCCATGACCTCAGAGTCCCCCCTGGGCCTGGAGTTGCCTGGCAGTGGGAAAGTATTGGAGGAGTCTTGGTTTGTTTCAGCACCAGCAGGTGGAGTCCTTTCTCTTTGACAGGATCCGCCGGTTTTCCGGGCAGACTTCTCCACAGCGGCTGAACCAAGCTCCAGCGCGAGCTTCCTCAGGAATTTCAGAGCTGAGAAACTGGGAACTGGAATCCCGCTGCTCCTCATGACCGAGCAGGGAGAGCTGCAGCAAGGCTGAGGGCTTCCTCTGCGTCCGCACAGCACACTGTTCCGCTGCTGAGGAGGAGGAGACTTCTGCCTGGCGCAGCGCCCACGCCTTTCCCAGGGCGAGGACCTGCTGCCCAGAGCTGCCCTGGGAGGTGCTGGCTCGGTTGTTTCTGCGTGGACAGAGTGTGCAGCACTGTGACTTTCTTACAGCCTTTTCTTTCTTTTCTTCTAGATTTTTCTTCTCAGAGATTTATGTGATTGTCTAAATACTTCATTGTTTTAGGTGAGAAAATGACTTCAATTTGATTTACTTTACACTTCAAAGGCTTTGATTTCTAGGGCACTGGTTAAGTAAAGAATTTTAAAAGGAAGTTGAAGTAGCTTTGTTATTGTTAGCACTTGATTCTTGTGAATTGCAGAGGGAGATTCTTTGAAACCAGTGCTTTCTTTCAAACATTTTCAGCATAGTCCTTTACTTAGTGACTTTAACATTTTATTCATTCTCACCAGTAATGAACTAAATAAGATTTTTTTGTTGTTGTTGTGGAACTCATTTTTCATTCTTCAAAGTAATTTGTGAATGACAGGGTTGAGGAACAAGGCTTTACATGGTTCTGGTGTTTGTTGCAATTTTGATTGCCACAAGAATATGGGAGAGAGGAACTGAAGAAAAAGATCAAAGGGGATAGCAAAAAATGGATAGAAAGAATAAAGATAGTGAAAAATGGCCATACTTCCAAAACTATTATGCAGATTTAATTCAATCCCAATCAAAATACCTTTAGCATACTTCACAGAATTAAAGAGAGCAATCCTAAAATTCATGTGGAACTAGAAGAGACCTAGAATAGCAAAAGCAATTCTGAGCAACTAGAGTAAGGCAAGGGGTATCACAATCCTTGACTTGAAACTATACTACAGAGCTACTGTAATGAAAGCAGCATGGTACTGGCAGAAAAAGGAACCTGAAAATAAATGGAACAGAATAGAAGATGCAGAGCCAGCTCCAAATCTGCTCAGCTACTTTATCTTTGATAGGGCCAAATACTTTCATTGGACAAAAAATACTCTGTTTAATAAATGGTGCTGGAAAAATTGGCTTCCACATGCTGAAGATTAAACTTAGACCTGTACCTGGCACCATGTACTAAACTAAAATTAAAATGGATCAAATGTCTAAATATAAATGCATAAACACTTAATCTGCTGGAAGACAAAGTAGGTAGACATAGGTGTAGGCAAAGACTTTATGAACAAAACCTGATCACATAGGAAATATTAAAATAATCAACAAGTGGAATCACATCAGATCAAAACACTTTTGCAGAGCGATGGAAACCACCAGCAGAGTGATGAGACAACCTATAGAACAGTAAAAAATTGTTTACCAGCTCTTCCTCAGATATCTAAAATATTAATGAATTAAAAAGTCAGATCCTCCAAATTTAGAGACCCAATCAAAAAATGGACATCTGAAAACACTTCTCAGAAGAAGAAGTAGAAACAGTAAATAAAACAAATACTGAGATTCCATCTCATGCCAGAAAGAATGACTATCATGAAGAAATTGACCAGTAACAAATGCTGGCAAAGCTGTGGGGAGTAAAGGAACCTTTCTTCATGGCATATGGCAGTGTAGACTGGTGCAACCAATATGGCAATTAGTAGGGAGATTCCTCAAAAAGCTAAAACTATAGTTTCCATTTGATTCACTTGTTCCCCTTCTAGGAATCTTCCCCGAAGAGTTAGAAGCATCATACCACAGCAAAATATGCACAGTTTTGTGTATAGTAGCACAATTTATAAAAGCTAAATCTTGGAAACAGCTCATATGCCCAATCCAAAGATGAATGGATAAAGAAAATGTGATGCTTCCATAATGGAGTAGTACTCCATGATAAAGAAGAATAAAATTGAGTCACTTTTAGGTAAACGGATGCACCTCAAGACCAAAAGCTCAAATGAAATAAATTGGACACAAATTTAAATATTTCATTGTTTCCTATGTGTGAGAAACACAAAAGGTAAATAAATTGCACAATAGGTGATAGGGTAGGAATGGAAAGTAAGAACTTGTTTGGGAAGGAGAGCAAGAGAGGGGAGAGGGGAAAGGAAAGAAGGGAAGGAAAAAAGAATGGAACAAAACAGTGGGAAAAAAAACCTTTGCAAGGGGGGAAAAAAGGTTGAAGGGAGGGGAGGAAAATGGGAAAAAATAATTGAGATGTGATAAACACCCAGGTATAAATTTCTTATGATGAATTCAATCATTATACATGCAAATGAGTACTAGTAAAAAACAAAGGTTAAAAAAGAGATCTGTGGATGGTGAGGACTGAGTGGCTCTAGAATCAAATCTGGGTCTGCGGGTGTCAGGCCTACTCTGTTCTACCTCCAGGACGAGGAAATAATGGATTCATGTTACTAAAATGCTTAAGGTAGGGTTTAGAATGTAAGAAGTGCTTCATAATTTGAGTTAAATACACACATTAAAATCATGAAGCATTACTTCAGCCCTATCAGAATGACTATAATTAAAAGATAAAGTACACTAAGTACTGACAAGAGTGTAGAGAAAAGGGGACATCCTGTCCTGTTAGTGTATGTTACAGTCATTTAGGAAAACAGCATGGTGAGTGGTTCCTCAAAAAACTAACACTAGAACCACCTTATGGCCCAGGATTCATACACACACACACACACACACACACACACACACACGCACACACATGCGTATATATATGTATATATATGAATTGAATGTGTTGAAGGGATACTCATACTTCCACATTTATTTCAACTTTTTCACAATAACCAAGTATTGAAGCCATCTCTATGTCCAGCAGAAAACGAATGGATGAAGAAAAAGTGTTACATGTACAAAACTGAATAACATACAGTCTGGAAAAAGAAGGGAATCTTGTCATTTGTAACAACACAGATGAACCTACTGTGGGTTCTCCTAAGGCAAACTGGTCAGGCCCACGGATGCAAATGGGGTGACCTGTGCCCTGGGTACCGAGGACCGCTCACTGTGGGTGTCTCTGTGGGAGTCTCTCCCCAGCACTCACCACTCAGTGGCACCCAGCCAAATCAGGACCCTGCAGGGAGAGCAGGCTGTGGTCTGTAAGGTGCCTGGGCATCTCCCAGTCAGCAGTCTAGAGAGACAGAGAGCTCCGGGGAAGGGGACCTGGAATTCCGGGGTCTGCTGTACCTCAGCTGCTGCCTCAGCCCGCTGTGCCGTGGGGTCAGACTAGCCAGCCCCCAACCTGAGCGGCCACCTCCTTCCTACTCCTAAACCCTGAATCTCTCTCTGTCTCTGTCTCTCTTTTTCTCTCTCTGTGTCCCTCCCTCATATTTCCATTTCCTTGAACAATTGTAATACAGTCTTAATTACTAATTTCCCAAAAGGTGAAAGGTTATAGAAAATTGATTTGCTTACGTTGATTGATTGGTTGCAGTGCTGGGGACTCAGTCCAGCACCTTGCCAGTGCTAGGCAAATCCTCTGCCACTAAGCCAGCCTCCTGCCCTGCGTTTGTCTTTCTTGATGAAATAAACCCTTTGAATTATGTGACTTTCATACTTCTCTCTTTAAACAGGATGATCCATCCTATGTGTTCAGTTCAAATTTTGGGTTGGCCTTAAGAGGTATACATAAAATCCTTTGTATTTTACTGAAAAAGCCTTAGTTTGTACTAAATAAATACAGACATTAAATCAAGGAGGACTCTGTTTCTGATCAACCGTCTGATGCCCAGTGCGCGGGGCTTCCCACAGCAGCCACCGGGCTCTCGGGGGTCAGCTCCGTCCTGCCGTTACTGGGCGGAGCTGGCTCCGTCCCGCACGGTGACCTCGCTGGGAGGGAAAGCCCAGGGCCGGACGCCACGAGCGTGTCCGCAGCGCAGGCTTGCTGTGTAGGGAGAAGCAGGTGTTTGGGCCTGGTTTTGGTGCAGAACCCCCGCAGCCTGTGTAGGGAGTAAAAGTCACGCCCATCTGCGGGCTGGTCCGGACTTCAGTCTCAGTTTAACTCTGACTGCGCCTCAGCCACTGGCCCTCTGCGGGGTCACCAGCGGACTCACCGCACACACTGCAGGAACAGACAGTCCCGGCAGAAATCACTGTGGACAGTTAGCAGAGTCACGTACAATCAGCGTAGATGTGTGTGACTCCCACAGACACGACAGCGTGAGCAAGACGACAGTCCACGCGTGTGGGATGGATGTGACACACCCGAGCAGGTTAGCTGAGGGCTTGGGGATTAGCGAGAAGGGACAGCAAAGCGCCGTCTGTTCGCCGGGCCTGGACGTGCTGCGTGTCCCACGTCCTCCGGCCCCCGGTGCCTCCCGGGTCCCGCCGTGCGGGCCCTGTTGGCGCCGGCCGCGCTCGTCCGCGGGGCAGTGACCCGCGTCGCTGCTGCTCTCGGGCCCCCGCGGCGCGCCAGGCGGCCCAGCGCGCCCTGCACCTCCGGGTCGGTCCTCAGGGTGTAGAGGGGCGGGCTGGGCGCGGGCGTGGCCCCCGTGCAGAAGAGCGCCACGAACTTGCCCTGCTCGTGGCGTGGGAGCCGCTCTTGGCCGGCTGCAGCTCCATGAAGATGCTGCTGCTGTAGCACAGGGCCACCACGGCCACGTGGGCGGGGCAGGTGCTCAAGGCCCCCCTGCGCCCCTCGGCCGACCGCATCCTCCGCAGGCCCTGGCCGTGAGCGCAGGACGCGAGGGTCAGCCCCAGCGGCAGCACCGCGAGGACGACGCTGGCCAGGCGCATCTCCAGCTCGCCCAGGCTGGTGTCCGCCCAGGCTGGTGCCCAGGCCGCCCAGCCGGGAGAGGCAGGCCAGGCCCGCGCAGAGCCGCGGGCGCGTGAGCGCCGCCTAGTGCAGGGGCCTGCGGACGGCGGCGTAGCGGTCGTAGGACGTGACCGCCAGCAGGACGCACTTGGTGGCGCCCAGCCAGTGCGAGATGTAGAACTGGGCCACGCAGCCCCAGAAGCTGGTGGTCTTCCGGGGTCCGCAGAGGTTGAGCAGGAGCTGGGGGACGATGCTCGTGGTGAAGCTCACGTCCAGGAAGGAGAGGTTGGTGAGGAAGAAGTACCTGGGTGTGTGGAGACGCACGTGCACTCAGGAGACCAGCGTGATGACCGCGTTGCCCACGAGGGACACCCCGTAGAACCCCACCACAACGGCGAACAGGACCGGCTCCAGCGATGGGCGGGCCGAGAAGCCCAGGAGAACAAACACAGCCGGGAGCTTCTGTTGGCAGGGTCCACCATGGCCTCGGCCAGGGAAGGCGCAGGAGGCCGGCTGGGGGCGGGGCTTGGAGTGGCCCCGGCACATCAGCGGGGAGCAGTGGGCGCACAGCCACGCCCTCCCCTCCCCTCGGCAGCCCAAGACGTGACAGAGGGCGCAGGGACAGCCCGAGTGCGTGACTGGGCCCTGGGCTGGGCTGCAGTCTCACTCCTAACAGCGGTGTCCGGCTCCACCTGCGCACTGAGTGCTGAGGAATCTGCTGCCAGAGGGGGGCCCGTGGGTCACCCACAAGATGGGCAGTCCCCTCCGGTCCCACAGCACCAGGGAGCCTTTACCATCTCGTTAATTAACCCAGATCCAGGACTCGGCTGGCCTGTGCTTCCCGCGCCCCGCCCCGGGTGGCCCTGCGCTCTGGGTCCTGCTCTAGCTTCTGGCCCTCTCCGCCCACACCCCCGCCCAGCCTGTTCTCAGCAAGCAGGGAACGTCCAGGGACTGGGGGCCGGGCAGCCTGCGGCTCTGCTGCCCACACCCAGGGTCAGAGCCAGCCACAGGACAGTGTGCCCTCTCTGTGACACCCTTCCTCCCCTCCTTCAGGTCATTTTGCAAAGTCACCCCTCACCTCAGCACTTCTTCCCCAGTCACATAGATAGCCTCACACACCTGGCTCCCTTCTCTTCCTTTCCTGATTATTTTTAGAAATCACCGCTTGCACTATTGCACTCTACTATCTCCCCTCACCAGAATAAAAGTCCCAGGCAGCCACGATCCCCTGGAGCTGTGTTTGCCTCCTGGGCTGCAGTGCTGAGCCCAGTGCCTGGCACTAGGAGGTCACTATTGGGGTCCTGGAGGTGCTGCGTTGGGACAGTGGTCTGCAGTGATGACGATCACGCAGCACAGCCAGGGGAGACCTCCCGGGACTTCGGATCCATGCAGAGGGCCCAGGACATCGGCTGCCGACCTCAGATGGAGGGGGCACATGGGTGGGGCAGGCCCTGTGTGGAGTCGGAGGTTGACAGGGAGGCTCCTGGGCAGGCTGAGCTTCACCGGTCCCTGAAGACTTGCTGGGATAAACATTCTCTGCGAGTACGGTCTAGGGGAGAGGAGAAAAGAAAGAAGGGAAAGATTTTATATGTATATGTGGGAGATAACTATACTACTAATCTCTGTTAGTTCATCAAAGAGAAGTCTGTGCTTTCATTATTTGATTGTTTGATCATCTTTTTGTGCCTAAATCTTGTAATCTGAACAACTACTTTGAAGACAACAATATACAATATATTAACCAGTATTAATTTCCTATTGTTTTATTTTGAAATTCTGTGTCATAATTTTTATTACTTGTTTCATTTTAAAATAAAAGACAACCTTCTATGTAGTCCTGTATTTCAAAAAGAAGAATGCACATATTAAATTTACAGTCATCCGATTTGGGAACAGAGCAGCTGTAAACTGAATCCCGGAGTGTTAGATAACTTAGCTGCCCCTGGAACTGAAGGTCAATCAAACAAAACGAACCTGACCCTCATGCATGTTTGCAGTGTTTTAAGATGCATTTGGCAGTGTGATTGCACACGTAAGTGGATCCAAAACACCTGATGCCCCGGGAGCTGAGGGCAGATGGGGGCTGCTAGAGCCAGGAGGGTGTGGGGAGTGCATTGGCCCACGATCAGAGCCATGTGTGTGACCGGGCGGTGGCCCTGGTGCCCAGCACAGCAGGGGAGGACGTCTGAGCAGTGCAGAGCGGGAGGGCGGCTCTGCTCGTGCTGAGGAGCGCAGTGCTCTGGGCAGGGTGACGCTGACTACCTGCCTCGCTCCCTGCCCGGTGTGTGAAGAACCAAGCATTGCGCAGCTCATTGTTGTGTGTAAATATCCTGCATCAATAAAGACTCAAAATGAAGCGCTGGCCGGATGCCTCCCTCCCCCTGTAACTTTCTTTTTAGCTGATTTTCTTTGAAGAAATGTCTATTCTACTCCTTTTCCCATTAAAAAATTTTTTTTGGTCTCTTTGTTGTTGAGATGTAAGAATTCTGTATATATTATGAAAACTAGACTCTCAAGAGATATATGATTTACAAAGATTTTCTTTCACTTTTTATAGGCATTGTCTTTTCACTCTTGATGGGCCAAGATTTTCAATTTTTTATTGACCCACATTTGTAGTACATGCTAATGACACTCATCAAGGGGAGTTTGTACGTGCATGGAATACATCTTAATTCTTTTTCCCCCTTTCCTCTCGCCTCTCTCCAACTCTTCTATCCTGCTCCATTTGAAAAAGCTTATGCATTTGACCCAGCTGTTCCCCTTCTAGGTGTCTTCCCGAAAGAGTTAAAGCTATCATTCCACAAGGTTTCAGCTTTGATGAAGTCCAGCTCATCTATTTCACTTCTTTTTCTGGTTCCTTTTTGCTGTTATGTTTAAATATCCATTGACTTATCCAAATAATGAGTATTTGCTAATATGGTTTTTTGGTAAGAACTTTGCATAAATCTGGATCTTTAACCTATCTGACTAATTTTTTGTATGTGAGTTAGGGCAGGGAGTCGGTCTTTATTCTCTGGCAGATACACTTTCAGCCGTCACTTTTTCCACCAATAGTTTGTCAAAAATCAATCAATGTAGATGTGTAGATGTACAGATTTATCTACATACCCCAGTTCTCTTATATTGATCTAGTTTTATATGACTAGCTTTAGAGTGCATTCAAAAATTTGGAAATGTGAGTCTTTGAACTGTATTATTGTGGTTGGTTTTAAAATTATTTTTGCTATTAAGGCCCAAATGAATTTGAGAATTGAATTTTCCATTTACATAAAAATAGCCATTAGGGAATCATATGAGTGTGTACATGATGTAATACTGCTCAGTCATAAAGAAGGGTAAATTCTAGGTGTTTGTGGGAAAAAGGACGGACCTCAAGACCACAATGCTAAGTGAAATAAGTCTTACACAGGAGGTTAAATATCACAAGGTTTCTCTAATATGAGAAACCCACAATATAAATAATTTCAAAAGCAAAATAAAAGTGAGGTGGCGGGAAGCAGGGAGGTAGACTCAGTGAGTTCTGAGAAGGGGAGGGGAGGGGGAGGGGAGGGGAGGAGCTAACATGCTCAGCACGTGAGGTGCGGGTGTGCCCCCATTAGCTGATGCCCTTGCCAACAAGCCTGGGCTCTCCTTGACTGGCTGAGGGTTGAAGGACAAGGCTGATCTGTACTGCAGGGAGCTGCTGGGATTTCGTGTCCCATATTCAGCACTGCCTCTTTCCCTGGGGAACCTTTTCACTCATTCATACAGATCACAGTCTGATAACCGTCACCACAGGCACTGAGAAGCCCCTGCACCGGTCACTGTCCCAGCAGTGGAACACGATACCTGCCCGCTGCAGCTTCAGGGAGGAGAGGCTTATCTGGGCTCAGTTTCAGTGCGTTCAATCCACAGTTTGTTGGGGCCAAGGCAGAAGTGGCCTGGTGGGGCAAATCTGCTCCCATCATGGCTGGTGGGAAGCAGAGAGAAGAGTGGAGCCCAGGGACAAGAACCCACTCTTCCAGGTCGTGCCCCAGTGGGTGCCCACCTCCAACAGGGCTCAGCCCCTAACAGCCCATTCTAGGAACTCATCCACGGATGAGTCCACTGAGGTGCAGCACCCCAAAGATGCAAGCCCCTCCACGCACGAGGATCCAAATCACAAGCCACATCTGTTTCAGACCCCTCACTCTACATTGCACTGTGCTCCATGTCTGCAGTATCCACCTCTGGGGTTGAGCCTCCTGCCCCAGGTGAGGAGGTGCTGCTTCCCCCTGGGCTGAGCGCCCTCTCTGTGGCTTACAGTCCTCTTCCCTGGACACCGCTGAGCTGTGTCTAACACTTTCCCAAGGGCAGAGTGTGGCTACGGCCTGGCTCTCCCGAGGGAGACTGTATTTGCCACTGCGTGGGATGAAGGGCGGAGCATTAGGAGCAGGAGGCGCTGGGTGTGCACCCACAGTGCCGTCACACAGCCAGGGTCACGGGCATGCCCATGCCCGTTGTCTGCACAGCACTTCCTTTTGTAAGTTAACCGCTGTCTGAGGTGTGTTTTCTCGTGTTCTGAAAGTTGCCTTTTCAAGTGTTTTCTCGTGTTCTGAAAGTTGCCTTTTCAAAGCATGGTGCTGTGATAATAAGTTAATAAGGTTTCATGCACATAACCTTTTGTCCACAGGGTAGAGATCACCTTAAATGTTTATCAGAGAAAACAGAAGCAAAAAAACGCCGAGAGGCACCAGGAGATGGCTGGGACTGGAGTGTGTCACCAGGACTGTGGGGTCAGCAGCAAGACTGCGTGATGTGTCCACACTCACAGGATTGCACACGTTAATTAGCATACTCTAAAAACCCCAATGATCCCTCTCCACATCCTGGGGGGAAACATAGTGGCCCTCGAGAGCATCTTTCACAGGTGGAAGGGCGCGTGCAAGGTGCGACCTCCCTTTAGGGAATTTTTAAGCCGAGGGCATGCGCCGGTGTTCATGGCATGAACACTGAGTCTCAGGCACGGGGAGCCACAGGAATCCAGCAGCCGTGTGGGTGTGCGGAGACAGCGGGCCGAGCACCTGGCTCCGGCACAGCTCCTCCACGTGTGCAGACGCATCGCTGTGTGCCGCAGCACGTACAGATAGACATTGTGCCCCCCACAAAAATAATGAAAAATACACTCTACTGGCTCGCTAGTGTGATGTGGGATTCCTGTGTGTGAAGCACTTTTATTTTTTCTAGTTTGTGCTTTCTAGATCTTCTACCCCCAGCATATGATAATTTAATCAGCAAAATCGCACGCTGTCAGACACCTGGCACAGAGGACTGCTTTGATGATCAGCGCAGATGAAAAGCCCTTTGTCTTCCCAGAGAACGAAACCTGCGCCTGCTGGCAGCAGGGGGAGAGAAAAGAGCGCTGGCGCCAAGCAGGAGGGAGCAGGGAAGGACTGAGCCAGCGGGTAAGTCGAGGCAGCACCTGGGAGGGACGCCTTTTGCTCTCCCTGTGGTGCCCAGAGTCTGCATGAACCTGGCCGCCTGGTCTGCTCCCTTGGTTGACTCTCAGGTCCCCGCCCCTGTGGGGTCTGGTCCTTTTCCAGCTCGGTTCCCCAGGGTGGCACAGAGACGCCCGGGAGCTGGCCGCCCTGGGTCTCTGCAGGCCCTGCCTTGCCTTGGGGGCTGATGAGCTCGTTCCCGACTCACGGGAATCAGAGAAAGGGTGGCACACGGCAGTGTGGCAGCGGGGCCCCGCTCCCACTCTGTCCAGCCCAGTGGACCTCGGCAGTCAGCCCTGTCCCCAGGGCCCCAATGCTGCTGGTCACCAGGACCGGGACGCAGCACCTGGCCTGGTGCAGGCTGCAGCAGGGCCGGCCCAGAAAGAAGGCATCAGCAGCTGCACTCAGCAGGACCCAGAGGCCCGGCGGGCGGCAGTACGTGGGTCTCCACTGCCACTGAGGCTGCCCGTAAGGCGGAAGCCGGCAGGGTGACACTCCAGTGTCCCGTAGCCTCTCACATTCAGGGTCGATGATAGAGTGTCATCCTGTTCATGGTTAGCAGCTGACCCCCGGCCTGGGACCAGCAGAGACCAGGAGCCTCAGCGCAGTCAATGGGCTCTCTCTCCCCTTCCAGGGACGCCTGGGTCAGTGGCCAGCTAACCCCATGGTGACACGTAGCCTCGACGTTATCACAGTGGCCAGCTTGTCCCTGTGGCCGCAGTGGGCGTGAGGGAGGAAGTGGAGGCCCGGATGGTGGGCAGTGTCTCGGGCTCTGCATCCTTCCTCCCTTCGTGTAGACGCAGGGCTGTGCTGGCGGCCAGGCCACCTCAGATGGCCCCAGTGACCTCCTGTGTCCCTGCTGCTCCCTGGGACACTGCTTTCCATCCGATGCCAGGAAGCTTCAGACTGCTAGGAAGAGGTCACTGACATGTGCTGTCACTGTTATGGCCCGAGCCATGCGACTAATTACGGCTGGTTTTTTCTTTTCCTGAGAAGAGGCTCTGTGTGTTTGCAAAAGAACAGTGTGACTACAAGGCCCGGCTCCCTGAGTCCCGAGAGCACCGGGGCCCAGCTGTCCAGTCTGGAAGTCCTGGAACCAGGCTGCGTCCTCCTGTCTCAGCCTGCCATTTCCATGTGCGGCACACTTGCGCATGCGTGCACACTGTCTCTCGCCCCCTCCCTCTCCCCTCCCCTGCGGGTGCCCCGCCTCCCTGGTGACCTGTGCCCTATGCTCAGATGCAGCAGCCCTGTGAGGAGAGCAGCCAGGAGTGAGGAGCGCGGGGACCATGGGCAACGCCGTCCTGCGGGCGCTCGGGTGAGTCCCGACGCGGCTGGGGTCGCCTTGGAGGCTGGGGCTGTGCTGCTGATGTGGGACTGGGGGTCCCCGAGCATGGGCCCTGAGTGAGGCACTGCGTATCTGGAATTCAGATTTAGCCGGGACCCCTGCCTACTTTGCAGGGAGCTTTCTGCTCCTCTCGCCCTTTGCTGGGGTGCAGGACCGGCCTCCCCACCTGTGGCTTCATGGCTCAGTCTAGAAAGCGCAGTCAGGGTCTTAGAAGCTGAAGCTGTGCACCCCAAACCCTGCCACGAGGCGTCCTTCCTTCCAGGGCTGTTCAACCCCGTGCACTTCAGTGCTTCGTAGATCAAAGAGCCCGCGTAGATCGCAGCCGGCTCTGTGCTCGTGCTCCGGGGTCTCCAGCACGGGCTTTGCAGCTCCCAGCCACCCTCCCCTGCAGAGCCCATGTGGAGGGGCTCACGGGGCCCTGACACCTCGCTCTGCCCCAGTGCTGAGCCCTGGTCAGCACTCCTGTGTCCTGGGCCGGGCGCTCTGTCCCTGTGGGCCGGCATCCCAGGCAGGCTTCTCACTGGGGTCTACAGACTCTGCCGTCATCACTGCCTGCGTTTCCTCTCCTCTCTGTGAACGTGGCCTCTCCCCACCCTGGCGGAGCATACCAGTGCCTCCTGCCTCACAGCACGTCTTTCAAAGGCTGGGGTCAGGAGCCCCTGTGCACCCCCAGAGCAGTGGTGGGGAGCCCGTGGCTTCAGTGGGCCATTTGTTATCACTGAAAGATGTAAAGTTTCCCCATCGCTGCCCAGGAGCTTGGCATGGAGCAGGCGTCAGGAGTGTGCACTGGCTGGTGAATTAAATGTGCTTTTCTGCCTTAGACACGCGTGGATCTTGGGCTCTCGTCGGCTGCCTGCTGCTCTGTTGTGCCTGGCCACAGGTCTTGCCCTGAAGTGCATTTGAAATCGTATTTACCTATCAAAATGTTGGTTCCGCAGCGCCCAGGGGCAAGGCTGTGTCCTCCTGGCTGCTGCCCGAAATTACTCCTTCCATGCTCTAGTAGACAGCATTCTCACCTGGGCGGGACACCCTGACCGAGTCACCATGCCAGGGCTCTTTGGAGCGTTTGTCTGTGAGGGTTAATGATGCTCTTGAAATTGCTGAAATCTGTGCAACAGTTTGAAGAAATAAGGCTCTGAGTGGGTGTTTCTGGCAGGTTTGGAGAAGTGTGTAAAATTCTCTCTGGAATGGGAGCGCAGGACAAAATGAGTTTGAGTGCTGGGGCTGAAGAACCTCTGCTTCCGTTTTCTCCCTCTGCCGTTCCTGAAATGCTCCCACTAGACCTGCTGCTGTGTTCCCACAGGATCGCCGTCCTTTTTGGAAGCAGCCTCAGACTGCTCTGTTTTATAGATTCTTACAGTTGTCATTAGAACGTTTGCAGTGCAGAATGCTCCTCTCCTCGCGGGGAGCAGGCTGTGTGTGTAACAACCTTCCTTTATAGACGTTAGAGCAGCAAGAGGACAGACTCGGTTCCCCCACGAGGTGAGTGAGACGCCTGGGTGTCAGCGCTGTTCTAAGACCAGGCGGTCAGAGGGGCAGGAAAATCCACGCTGTCCCCCACTCCGGGAGCTCCTGTGCTGGGCCAGGGTATGAGGGCAGCCGGGCGGCATCCTGCATTCTAGGCCGCACGGGAGGGAGCCCTGGGCTCAGCCAGGCATGAGGCTTGCAGCGACCGACCGGCGCTGTCCAGGTGTCCGTGTCAGGACTGCTTGACTGTCCCGCTCTGTGCCAGGCAGGGGCTGTTACTGTTGCCTTCACTTACTCTGAGCTTGGAGAAAACACAACACTGAATATTAAATAGGCCACACAATTGGACATATTCATTAGTTGGTCCTGGGAAGAAGATATCTCCCAGGAGAAGAGAGAGATTTCCTTAGGGAGGCTCAGGAGGACAGCTGAGGGACTTTGCTAAGAGATCAGAGAGAAAGGATGTGATTCCTTTCAAAAGCAGGTGGGTCCCACAGGAGAAGCCAGGAGCGAGCTCCGGGACGGCCGAGTGCGGGGCTGAGGCCTCGGGCAGCGGGGAGGCCTCCGTCCACATCTGCGGGCCGGGAAGCTGTCAGGTGCCTGTGCTCCAGGGAGGGAGGTGTCTCCTCGGGGATGAGGCATGGCAGACATGGTGGGTGAGAAGCTGGTACCGCACACCAGCCTGAGGCGCTGACTGCTCAGAGCCGTCAGAAGGAAGCAGCTCCGGGGAGAGGGGCACGCACCCCCTTGGCTCCCAGCTGGGGACACCGGCTGTCACCCCCCCCCCCACACACACACAGCCCAGCGAGTGTGGCCCTGCAGCCTTGTGCTGTGTGGCAGGGGCCCTGGAGGCCGCAGAGCCCGGTGCCCAGTGCCCAGCCCCCGCCGGCCAGGCGCAGGATAAGCAGTCATGGGAGGGAGCTGCCGCTGAGTCACATCCTCTGCCCTGCGATAAGGGTGAGCAGTTCCTCTTCTGAGGGGCTGTGTCCTGTGTCCTGCCGGGGCCAGAAGGAGAAATGGCCTTCGGCTGCATCCTAGAGCTGCTGATCATGTCCTCTGAGGAGGGCGAAAGCCCGGTCACCCTGTCCCGCCTGCGTCTCTGAGGAGGGACTCAGCACAGCACCTCCTTCCAGGCACAGTCAGTGTCCGCGGTGCATGGACACAGCCGGAAGCAGCTCAGCCTGCCTGGCGGTCAGGGTCAGGCTCACCGGATCCCCAGAGAGGGCAGTCACCATTCACTCCCCAAAACGCCCAGGGCTGGGGACCCCAGGGGCTGAGCAGGAAGGCAGAACCAGGTCTCCGCCCTCCCTGGCAGGGCTGGGAGGCCGCCTTCTTAGAGAGAGGAGGACATGGAGCCGGAGAACGGAAAGCTGAGAGAGGGGCCTCGGGCTTGAGCCCAGCATCCACCGTGCCAGCTCCAGGCCAGGTGGGACAGCCCAAAGCCACACCCAGGGGCCAGAGTCAGAGGGAGGCAGGGGAGCCCCGGCTTCCCCGCCCTCTTACTGTCAGGGACCTTTTCACCTTACAAAAGCGGAGCAAAAAATGAGTTAGGAGTTTTCCTAATAAGCTGAGCTTTGGTGACCTTTTATATCTTGTATCCATCTTCTAACACGGTTGAGGGTGCTTTAGAGATGGAGAGGGCTGGGGTGACACTCAGAAGGGTAGCACCTGCCTAGCATGTGTGTGAGGTGAGAGAGACACAGAGACAGAGACAGAGACACAGCGACAGGGAGAGACAGAGCAACAGAGATGGAGAGAGTCAAAGACACGGAGAGAGAGAGAGACAGACATGACAGAGATAGAGACAGACACACAGAGAGATAGATAGGAAGACAGACAGATGAGACAGAGAGGCAGAGAAAGAGACACACAGAGAG
Source organism: Dolichotis patagonum (assembly GCA_004027295.1). Classification (NCBI taxonomy): domain Eukaryota; kingdom Metazoa; phylum Chordata; class Mammalia; order Rodentia; family Caviidae; genus Dolichotis; species Dolichotis patagonum. The sequence goes on along the minus strand of PVJX010010309.1, from coordinate 6,636 downwards.
ACAGAGAGAGACAGAGATGGCAGAGGTCGAGAGAGAGACAGATCGAGGGAGACAGTGAGACAGAAGATAGAGAAAAACAGAGTGACAAAAGCAGGTACAGAGAAGAGACAGACTGAGACAGAGAGACAGAAGGACAGACAGAGGCACAGACAGATAGCCAGAGTGATAGAGACAGAGACAGAGACAGAGAGACAGAGATAGAGATAGAGACAGAGAGAGAAGAGGCAGAGAGAACAGAAAGAAAGAGAGGCAGAGAGAGTGACAGAGACAGAGAAGAGACAGAGACAGACAGTGATAGATACAGAGACAGAGAAAGAGACACAAAGAGGTAAACAGAGAGTGACAGAGACAGACAGAAAGACAGAGACAGAGACACAGAGACTCGGAGAAAACTGAGGGTCTGCGGTCAGGGTGAGTCAGCCTGTCCTGCGGGGCTGAGCTTGGCTGGGTCTCTTCAGCTCTGGTCTGCGGTGAGACTTCGGTGTGCGACCCCCGCTCATCCCTCTGCTGCCCGTCATCCTTTTGGGTCCTCACTTTCTCCCCCTCCTCTCCCGTGACCATTCTGAGGTGAGTTTGCACCCTCTGAGCGCTCAGTGTGGACTTGAGAGGCGGGCAGGGGTGCGTGAGGCCCGGGGCTGGCTGAAGTCCTGTCTCCATGCTTGCTCAGCAGCATGTCTCAGCTGGGTCATCACGAGAGGAGGGCTGCGTGTGCACGTGTGTGCGTGTGAGTGCACCAGTGTGTGGTGCTGGGGAAGGAACCCAAGCCTCACCTGTGTTAGGCGGTTGCTTCCCCCTGAGTGGCACCCCTGGCTCTTTGCACTTTTGAGACAGGGTCTTGCTGAGTTGCAGGGTTGGCCCAGGTCTCACCGTCTTCCTGCCCCAGGCGGCTGAGTAGCTGGACCACAGGTGTGCGGGGCCTGCCTTGGTGGCCTCGTGCTGGGCTGGCTGCAGGTTGTCAGGCTCTGCCCTCGCGCCCCTGGAGCTCCCCACAGGGACTCGTCCTGCCCACAGCCCTGAGCTCACTCACTTTTTCTTCTCTTTTCTCTTCCTTTCTCTTCTCTTTCCTTCTTTTCTTTTCTTTTCTTTCGCCCCATCTCCTTTCTTTCTTTTTTCTTTTCTTGCACTACTAACAATGGAACCAGGACCTTTGCAACCCTATGCATGCCCAGCCCTTTTTAGCCTTTATTTTTTATTTTGAGATTAGGTGTCCCTAAATCATTAAGTGGCCTGGTTGGGCTGGCACTTGTGATGCTCTTGCCTCAGCCTCTGGAGTGGCTGGGATTACTGACATGGAGGGTGCTGTCACATCCAGCTATGTTAGCAGATTTGTTGCTGATGACACCCTTGGATCCATGGGTTAAAATCCATTGGGCTTTGATGTGTGCTGTTTTACTGTTCTTTTAGATTAGAAATTCACATTGCATTGATGATTATTGTATGCATTTTCATGAGTGAATTGAGATTGCGGTTGTTGCTCTGTTTATTTAACTTTGGAATAAAACTATTAACTTCAGTAAGTGGCTTTGGCATCATTTTGCATCTTTCTACTCTTGCAACTCTCATACGAGAGAAGACAGATTTGTCACTCGAACTTTGGTAGGATTCTCTATGGAGCTGTGAGTGAAAGCTCTTGAAGTTCCTGCGGTACTCGTGTTCCAATGAGCTTGGAACAGGCGTTAAGGTCGGGACGCTAGTTCTGACTCTTCTGCTTTTTACCCGTCTTTTGGCGCCTTCCTTCTTTCCGTCATGGTCTTGCTACGGCGGCAGCATCTCCTGGTCTTTCTAACATGCAGTTCTCTGCCGCACTCTGGCCCCTGCGGTTGGTTTCTGTCCTCAGCTCCTTGGGGCAGGCTCTGAGTTCGTCGTTACACTGTCCATCAGCTGGGTTTCCTTGTGAGTGTGTTTTCTTTAGCAACTCACTTTCTTCCGATTTTATGCCCGTCATGTAATCTTACACAGCTTTCAGCACCGTTTTACTGCTGAGGAAATATGGCCCCGTCTATAACGCAAGGGGTGCTTGTATTACATACCCCTAGACACATTCATTTGTGCTTAAGTTTTTAATTATTGATCTGTAATTTTATTAGTAATAGTTGGAAAACTAGTGTACAAGTTACTTATTTAAAGAACTATTTATTGGAACTTCTCTTGTGAAGTCATGAAGTCATAAGTTAATGTCAAATGCTTGAAAAACACAAAGTATGGAAAAATTCCCATATTCTTGATATAGTGAGATAACTTGATAATTGAAAATTTGATAATTTGAAGTATTGATTTAATCTATTTTTAAAACAATAGAGTATAAGTTAGATCATTGTTGTAGTCAACAAAATTTTTATCATTTTATAAAATCATTTTATAAAATTCTTTCTCTCAGAGCTCATCTTGTCAGCAGATGGGATCCAAGCAGGAGCCCTCAGAGAGGACACGGGCCATTCATTCACCATGGAAAAGAATCGATGGGCTCATGGGTGAGGGGTGGGGGTGGGTCTGCCAGGCAGAATCCGAGATGCGCGGGCCAGGGGGTGCGTGGGGGCTCCGGGTGAGGTGTCACTGTCCGGGCTGGGCGAGGCGATGCGGCCTTGAGTGTCTTCAAGGTGCTGGTCCAGGATGCACGCTGCCAGCGTCTGCCCGTTCCCCCACTGAGGGGCTGGATTACGGTGCAAGCCACCGGCGTGCGTTTGATGTTCAGAGACCTGTCACCGAATAAGGATGCTGCGTCCTCGAGGGCAGAAGTCTGTGGAATTTGGAGTCTGTGGCGGGTGGTACTCAGTGTAGGGTGCCCTTTGGTCAGATTCGTCCTCTGCTATCCTCCCTCACACCACTCTCTGTCTCCCTTTATTCCCTTCCTCTCATCTAACACTGGTCTCCCCTGTGTTTTCTTATCAATGTTGTAGATCCCACATGTTAAGAAGAATATGTAACTTTGCTTTCTGAATCTGCGCTTATTTAGCTCAACATGCTGATCTTCAGATCCATTTTCCTGTGAATGACAATTTTGTGATTTTTTAGTGGCCAAGCAATACCCCACCATGCACCCGCTCCTCTGTCTGTGGGCCCCGAGGCTGGTTCCACCTCTCAGCTCTGTGGCTGTGCTGCAGTGGATGTGGTTCTGCGGCCCTCCTGTGGACACTGGCTTTCCTCCCCGGGTGGGTACTGGGGAGTGGTGGGGCTGGTTTGTGGGTAGCTGTATTTTCACATTTTTGCGGAACCTCCATTTTGATTTCCATACGGCGCACTAAGTCCCTTCCTGCCGGCAGTGCAGAAGCGTTGCTTTTCCCCACATCTTCCCCAGCGTTTACTGCTTTCTGAATCCTCGATGAGAGGCTTTCCACTGGGGCCAGAAGGAGTCTCGGTGTCGTTCTGGTTGGCATCGGTGTCGAGTGCTCTGCACACTTGTGCTAGCCACTCGGATTCTCCCCTTTGAGAAGCGTCTGCTCATTACTCATTTAGTGACTGGGATGTTTGATCTTTTGTATTTTCGAGTTCTTTAGATTACTCTAGATATAAATCCACTGTCTAAACAGTAGCTGGCAAAGAGTGTATTTGCTCCTGTCTGTAGGATGTATTTTCACTCTCTTGGTTGCTTACCTTGTGCAGAAGCATTTTAATTTGACACAGAACGTTTATTGATTCTTGTTTTTATTTTCTGCACTATTGGAGTCCTATTTGGGAAATCTTTGTCCTGTGCTTACGGCTTCCAGTGCTTCTTCTGTGTTTTCTTCTAGTGGTTGCAAAGTTTCCGTCGTTGCACCGAGGTCTTTGAACCATTTTGAACTGATTTTTGTACAGGGCGAGAGGTTGAGATCTGGTTTCAGTCTTCTGCAGGTGGGTAGCTGTCCCAGCAGGTTTTGAGGAGCCTGCCTTCTCCGGCGTACGTTTCTGGCTCCTTTGTCAGGAATCCAGGTGTTGTGATTATTTATTAGGATGGACTGTAAACAGGCATAGCTTAAGATCATTCAGAGAAAGGCCATTTGGACAACAGGTGGAGCAGCAAGTTGAACAACTGAGTCACACGCTGTAGTCTGTCACCAGCCACGGACATCACGCGATGTGTCGGATCTCAGATCCATCACTCAGTGTTCCCTGGGTCATCAGGCAGATGGTTCACTGACGGGGGCCCTGATAGAAGCATGCAAAAGTGAGGTGCCCTGAACAAGGCGAGGTCTGCAGCTGTCACACACGTACCTGCAGTGGCAGAGTCCCCGCAGGTCCCCCAACCCAGTACGGAGGCCCGGGGTCCCCACGCTCCCTGGGGGTCAGTGCTGAGCTGGCTCTGGGGCCTCAGAGGCTGCTGGGAAGCCTCGCCTGCCCTGCAGAGGGACCTCACATCTCTTCCGAAATTCAGAGAACCTTCATGTCCGAGAACTTCGAGCCCCAACCCTGGGCCACTCTGTTTGTGAACATGAGACCAAGCAGACCGAAGGCTGGACGAAGGGCTTTGGGTGGATGGACGCCTGGTCTCTGACGCCAATCTGTGACATGTGAATTTGCAAGTATTTGTCAGTGCTGAGAGAAAGAGCAGCTTGGGAACAGAAAAGACATTCATCATTCATTTATTAGCACACGTTTGCAGTGGATGTATTTACACACCCAGTGTGCAATCGGCACACACACAACACGTCTTAATACTCTTCCCTCCCCCTCCGTCTCTTGACTCCTTTCTCTTCGGGAAAGGTCCATCTCCCTGGCTCCTAATCCATCTTTTGTTTCGTTCTTTATTTATACCTTGAGTTTCTCATATAATGAAACTGTGTGACATTTAAACTTGTGTGCCTGAGTCATTCTACATAATTATGGTTTTGGACTAGTGTGTAGAATATATAAAAAAACTCAAACATTTTTGAGACCCTAAATAAAAGACCATTTTAGTGGTTGGGAAATGTAGCTGGTGGATGGAACATGTGCAGTGTGGTAATAATATCTCTTTCTTCCCTTCCAGTTGCATGGGAAACAATCAGAAGAACAGGAAGGAGAACCGAGGTGTGAAAAGGAAACGGTGAGGACATCTCCCTCCCTTGAGATCTGCCTCCAGACCCTCCACCTCTAGTGCTGCAGTGCATGGCTTTTCCTGCCTACCCTCTCTGCTGTTTTCCACTGCATGCGGAATGAAATCCGAGCTCTTCCCAGGACCCACAGTCCTGGAAGGGCTGGTTCTCCCCAGCTCTGCCCACTGGCCCCACTCCCTCACCCAGGCCTCCTGCCCCCGTCCCAGGCGCTTCAGCCCCCACCGCTGGGCCGCGGGATCCTGGGCCTGGCTGCTCTTTCAGTCCACAGCCCGTTTCCCATGCCTGGACCGAGGTGGACCCTGGAGCGGCTGCCTTTCCTGCTGTCCCTAGAGTTCCCCGAGATCGCCTGCCCCGCCAAGGCGGCTCGCTGCTGCACCCTCCCTGCTTTTGTGCAGCCTTGATCTCAGTGTAGCTCTCTGCAGCTCGCTGGTTAGCCTTCCGGACGTGGGCTCTGTAAAGCACTCACTGTGTCTGTGTAACTTCTAGCGACCGTCTGAGGCCCCACCCTTACAGGACACTCAGTGGAAAATGAAAAAACAAAATAGCGATATCTGGCTTTGGGTCTCACCCTGCCTCGGGGACAGAAATGCCCTGCTGCCTTCGCTGAGTGGCTTTTCACAGCTGCACTCAGCCTCCTAACTGCTCCATCTCAGGCTCTGGGCTTCTTTTCCTCTCCTTTTTTACCCTTCCCTCTCCTCCCTTCCCCTCTCCTCCTTTCCTCTCTCTTTTTCTTTTGTGGTGCTGGAAATTGAACCCAGGGCTGGCACACTGAGTTCTATCCTTGGTCCTTTTTATTATTTTTTTTTGTTGTTCTGGGCTAGGGTCTAACTACATTACTAATTTGCCCAGACTGACTTAGATCTTGCATTCTTCCTGCCTCAGCCTTCCAGAGCCAGTCTGTCTGGGTTTCTGTCTCTGACAAGGCTCCTCTCCTGGCCTCAAGGGCTGGGGGCTGGGGGCAGGGCACAGTGTCCCTCTGGCCCGGGTCCGGGTCTGCAGGCCTGGGCTCCTCACTGTGATCACCTCTGTCCCCTGTGTAGGAGAGGGCAGCTGGCTTGCTGTGGGGACCCGGGGGAGGGGCACTGCGCTCGCCCCGGGCCCTGTGCAGACCCTTCCTGGCTGTAGCTGGAGAGGAAACAGCGCAGTCCTGGGGACTGACTGAGCCCAGAGCTCTCCTTAGGCTGCCAGAGAGCACACTGCATTCAGTCATTTAAACTGGGCTTTTCGTTTGTCGTTTAAATGAGGCTTTTAATTAGCCATGAACTAGGAAGAGTTTGTGTTTTTTTTTTTTAAATTTTATTTAAGGAGAAAAAAAAAGCAATACAGAAAAACGGGTAGAAACAATACAAAACCTCAAAAAAACTCATAAATCACTAGTTGACAAACCACATACTGTCCTCCCAGAAATAGCTGTTCATGTTACAAAATTAAGGCATACAAAGTGAACACACAGTGAGGCTGCAAACAGAAAAAAAAGGGATGGAATAAAGCCAATTGAGACAGTATAGTGACATTGGCACAGAACATCACAGCAGGTCACCAGGACAACAATAACAGGCAACACTGTCTACCTCGTTGTCTTCACAATAGTTGTTCTTCTACTAGGTACAGCAAAATCAAAGAATAC
>PVJX010010308.1:0-57529 GCA_004027295.1 Dolichotis patagonum | reverse complement strand
CGCAGGCTAGGAGCTTTAGCCCTCTTCAATAGGTTATCAGAGATTAGAGTTCACCCACGGGCAGTGTGCTCTAGCTCCTCCCTTGTGGGCCAGTCAACCTTTGCAGGCCTTCACTGTGTCAGTGTGCACTGATCTCAGGGATGTAACTGGGTCCCCGCCAGGGGCGTGGCCTAGTTCAAGCAGATTCCACCAATCCGCTCGGCGAGGGGAATAACCAGCTGAAGCCACTTCCTTATGGAGTTAGGGCTGTCCTGCCCAAATCTAACATGTCGTCCAGTCGGTTTCCCCTTTCCCGTGGAAGGGTCTTATTCTCATCACTCACTGTGTCCGGAGAACTGCTGGACTGCCCGACCTCTAACTTCAGTGCGGCTGAGGTGGGAATTCACGGTGCCTCTGGGTGGGTCGTGTGCAGTGCCGGTCCCGGCGAGCTGCACGCCGGGCTGTTCAGCTCCGCGCTCCGGCGGCTCAAGCCAGTCGCTTTGGCACGGATCGCTTGTTCAGGTCGGGCGGAATTCAGGCGGCTCGAAGAGGGCGCTGTGCTCGCTGATCTTATCTTCACTAATAGTAGCCCCAGGACCTCTTATTGGAGTGGGTTTTTGAGCTTTAGTTTCTTTCTGTGTTGTGAGAGTCTATCTCTCTCTGTTTGGGTCTCTCCAGGGTGTTTTATTCTGGCATTTGAGCTGTCTCTCTCAGAGAGGGTCTCTCTCCTGCTACCTACCAGTCCGCCATCTTGTCTCTTCCCCCGCTTTTTTTTCTCTTTAAATAAAATTAAAAAAAAAAAGAGATATAATCCCACAGAGTATGGGAGAGCAAAATGTGAACTAAGAGCTAATTATTGCTAGTCATGGCTCAGTACTCAGAAAAAACAGACATTACAGCGCCTCTCTACTTTAGTGTCTCAAACAATGGGGGAGGGGAGCAAGACTGAACATTTCTGAAGTCATAAGACAAACAAATAATTCTTTGTTTCCAATGTTTGTGGAGAAATAGGGGATGCACACATAATATGGAAAAACAGATATCTCAGTGGAAGATAAAACTGAGCGTGACTTATGAATGACAGGAGAGCCTTTGGAAACTGAAACTTTTGGTGGCCAATCTGGGCTCTGTGCTTCACCACAATGGGATATTCATGTGTCCTTCCAGTTCTGTTTTCACATGTGGTATGACCTCTTAATCAAAGTTTCATGTTTCACTGTGACTTAATATTTTAATGTATGTTTCTCTATCATACTAACATATGGTTTATTTCACCTTTTATATGTTTTTAAAATCTAGCTAGTAAATTGTATCTTTCTATCACCATACACCATGGTAAACTGTTTCCAAATGTTCACTTCTACATAAATACTTTTAAGAGTTTAGTATCATTTCTTTATAATAGTTTGCTGGACCTTTTAAAGACTTCTTAGCCCAAGTTGTTAAAGTATTTCTATCTTAACAGACCTTCAAAGCCCATCTTGCAGGAACCACTGACATTCAAGTGCTGTCAAGTGCTGACATTCAAAGAAAGGTTTTTCTTCTTATTTCTGCAATTTTTCATTTAAATTTTTGAAATTTATTTTTGCCTTTACTCTCTAGGACTCTGAATGCAATGTCTGATGTGTTATGACATAGGTATTATATTACTTTAATTTTTAAAGAGAGGGTTCTGATACTTTCCATTAACAGCAATACACATTAGGGACTTTGTTAACTGTCCCTGGTCAGCTTGGGCAAGCTCCTCCTATTGTAGTTTGCTGGATTACCATAATTCAGTATTTACCAGAATTTAATGCTTAATTTTTTCCTGTTTTTCTATTAAGATAATCACATTGCACTTCAATTGGTTAGTTTGTTATATGACACTTAAACATGTTATAGTGTTAAATCATTGCATTCTTTAGAAAAATGCAAGTTCTTCATGGTGAAATACCTTTTTGTATACAGCACTGAAGTTATTGCTTATTATTTATTTGTTCTTTTTATGCATTATTATTTGTTCTTTAATATGCATGTTTGTGAAAATGCTCTGATTTTTTTCTTCTGCTTTATTTACCTGGTTTAGTATGACAGATACCATCTTCATAGAAAAAAATGGGAGATGGCCACTTTCTTTTTAATTCTTTGGAAGTTTTGTGATATTATATATTCTAAAATTCATATTTGCATTAATGTTTGCAAGTTGTCTTTGGTATAAGATTGTGCAATGTTGAAATACCCTTTTGATACACTGCATTAGCAGTTATCTTTTAAAATGAAAAGCATCATTTGTACTTCGTCATATAAAAGTTGACTTATTTTACATAGAACTCTGTTCATTTTATTATTTCTTTAAAGAATTGACTTTCAGACTTTAAAAGTATTTGCTGTATGTTTCCCAGCCTTGTTGAGCTGTGCTCTTGTCTGTGTTTTATTCCATTTTCTTGAGATTTGTTTTTTTTCCCTCTAAATCCTTAAGTTATATATTTGCATATTAGTTCTCTATCCCCTTTTCTAATAACAGATTTAAGGTCATAAAATATATTTTTTCTATAGCATTCTTGCTATATTTCATAAATTTAAAATTTGCTGCTTTATTATTACTCAGTTGTATATGTATATATTTTAAATTTTCATTGTAATTTTATATCCTATATGCTTTTCAAGAAAGTTCTGTTTAATTTTCTGACATATAGTAGTCTGTGGTTTTTTCTGTTTTGTTTTGTTTTTCTTGGTACTGGGGATAGAACTCATGACCTTACACTTGCCAGGCAAGTGCTTATATCACTAAGCTATATCCCCAGCTCTGTGGTTTTCTTTTTGTTATTAATTTGCAGTTTAAAAATTATGGTCATACAAATGACCTACATAACAGCAGTTCTTTAAAATCCATAGAGGTTTGTTTCAAGGCCTCATATTTTAACAAATGTCCAATGGATGGTTATTTAGGATGTTTCTGTTAATGTTAGGCTTTATACATGTCCAACTGAACAAAGTTGATTATTATGCTGATACGTTGTATTTCTTCTTTTGAAAATATTTGAGAAAAGTAGGCTGAGTGTCATAGTGTAGTATGGTCGTTGGTATCTCAAAGTTTACTTATAGTTTTATCAACTTTGACCCTATGTCATTCATTTCACTCATATTTTGAATTCTATATATTTTATAGTGAATTTTGCTTTTTTCATTATACAGTTGCCTGCTGCAGAGTAAGCCTGTTTGCATCCCTCTTCAGTTGTGAATCTATTTTTTTCCATATGGTTGCTAGCAATTTTTCTGTGTTATGTCCTTAGAGTTTAGGTGTGTAATTTTTTTCCCAACTAGTAATCTGATGTTTAACTCATCAGTCAATTTACATTTGTTATGAATATTGAACTAATTGGACTTGTTATTATCTCTTTCATTTTACACTTCATTTTTCTCATTATTTTCTGTTTGCTGTTTTCATTTCTTATCTTTTTGTTAATTGAAGTTTTCCTTTAAAAAATTTTATTTCTGTAATTTATTAACTCTGTTATTTAAATGTATGTTTAATTTGTACCATACATTTTAACTCTGAAAATCTAGTTTTAGTATCATCTCACTGTGCTCATACCCCACTATGCAATTCAGGAACATGTATGATAACTTGGTAAGGGCATCCATTTTTCTCAGTTTTGCCTTAGATGTTCTTATTTTTCATTACGTACTGCTTTAAAAATTATCTTCATTGCTATTCTATACTGGTTAAACACTTGACTTTCTCAGATGATCTTTTGAAGATCATTTTTGTTATCAAATCTTGTTCTGGTTTTTGTCTCACAAGCCTCATGCACTCCCAAGCCTTCCAAAAGGTGGGCCTTTTGGAAGGTGACTGACTGAGTCACAGGGGCAGTGCAGCTGCCTTGCTGTTAGGAAGCCGCATCTGGGGAAGAGCCTGGTCCCTGGGGGCCTGACCTGGAAGAGTGTATCTCTCTGCTAGGTTGCTTTCTTCTCTCCCTATTCCCTGATTCCATGATGAGAGTAGCTTTTCATCTGCTAGTCCTCTCTGTCACAGAGTTTTCCTCCTTGGACCAGCTGACCAGCGACTGCAGCATAAGCCAAGACAAACCTCTACTCTTTTGAGCTGTAGGTGTTGGATACTGTGTTTTATTGAAGAGAAAGTGACTAAGACAGATCCGTTAGCATTTCTTTAAATAGAGGTTATCTAGAGAAACACCTCTAAGTTTTTCTTATCTGAATGTACATATTTATTTTTACCTTTGAACAATAGTTTTCCTTATTGACAGTTATTTTTTGCCAACTCTTTAAGAATATTTTCTCAATGTTTTATGATATGCATTAGTTTCTTTAAAATTCTTTTATTATTGTATTTTTTGTTTGTTTGTTTTTTGATACAGAGGATTGAACTCAGGAGCTTGTGCAGGCCAGGCAGGTGCCTTGCTGCTGAGCTATATCCCCGGCCCCTTATTAGTATATTTTTGTAGTACATAAAAAGTATATTCTTTGGAAGATACTGGTATGCATACATAACAGTCTGTGGAGATTTATATCAATCTAAATGATGTTTCTTGGTAGGGAATTCACCTTTTTGTTTTGTTTTGTTTTGTTTTGTTTTGTTTTTCTGTATGCTTTAAAAAATTTACCTTGACCATAGGATTTGTAGTTTCAACACAATGTATCTAGAAGTGATCCTTTAAAAATTCACCCAATTTACTGTGTGTTATGCTTTTGTGGATTCATGTCTCTCATCATTTCTGGGAGTTCCTTCAGGTATTGCCTTTCTTTCATTTTGTCTGAGATGTTGATAAATGATGTATGATACTTCATTATTCTAAATTCCATATCTCTTGCTTTTCTTTCATATTGTTTATCTCTTTGTTTTCATGGTCATTTGTATAATTTCTTTAGCTATATTTTCTAGCTACTAAGTCTCCCTTAACTTTTGTCTAATTTACATTTCAACTTCCTGATTTTTGCATTATAAAACTCATAATTTTAATCTCTAGAAATTTCATGATGATTTGCTTTTTCAAATTGCATCATTCCTTAGAATGCATAGATTGCTGTCCCTCTAATACACATTTCACATGCAGCTGAAATTTTGGTATGCCTATCACTGTGGATACAGATTGCCTGTGTGGGGGTTTGGTGACTCACCCATGGCTTGCATCTTGTTATATCTGGTGTTCTTACTTATGAGCTTGTCATCCTATTTTCGCTTGGAGAACTCTACTTGAGTAGGTTGGCTGTGTCCTCCTCTGAGGCCCTGCACCTGAAGACCTGAGAGCCACCACCAATGCAAGGCCAGTCCCACTCCACCGAGAGTTCAGCTCCTGCTCAGTTCTAAGTTCCTCCGCTCAGCTGCTGTAAACCTATGGCAGACTTTACCCTCCTACCTGCCGCCTGTGGACCTAACCTAAAAGTCTTGGAACATGGAGAGAAATAGAATCCTTGGAGACTAGCTCTATTTTGTGTAGCCCAGGCCATACCTCTACCCACGGTTATTATTTATTGCATCTAGGAATCCCTCAGCGAGCCTTGCTGGTAGCACTGTTGAAAACCTAACTCAGTTTGGCTGTTTCTGCTGAGGAGACTGGTCAACCCTGCAGTCTACATGCACTTGTCTCTAAATTGTGTAGCAAGAAATATTCTTCTAACAGAGAATACTTTTTTTTCTCAAATTATACATTCTCAAATTATATACTCTGATAGCTGGGCAAAGGGCCAGATAAGCAGGTGCATAGTTTCCTCTGAGGTGCAGCAACTGCAAGAGCTTTAATTCATCAGAAAGTTAGGTTCATGACCTGCACAAAATTAAACTATGAGAAGTGATACTAGATAAAAATGAAATACTTAGTTTGATGTCCATTATTTTCTTCCTTGAAAATTGAGTAGTAAGGGCATGTAGGTAAGAATGTGAGCTCTTGAAGGCAGAATCCCTGTCTGTCTTGTTTCCTGGGGATATTGAAGGCCTGGAAAAGGTCTGATGTGACAAGGACTTGACAAAGATCAAGTCAGGAAGAAACAAGAACAATATGGGCTGCACATCTCCCATAGAGCATGCACTGGTGTATGTGCTGAGAGATAAAACAGTGAATGAAACAGAGGCCAAATTCTTCTTCCTTGGGTGTTATAGTCAAGTTTATTTCATTAATAGTTTCCTGTATTAACTTTTCCTTAGATTATTAAACTTTTGGAGAGAGCTTTTCAGGTAGGGAGATCTTATCCTCCTGGTGCTACAGTAAAGCTGCTTTTGTTAGTGTTTTTGGTGGAGAATCAGCTGCATTCTGCCTGTGATGTATCATTGATCACAGTGCATTTTCAAAGCAACCATATTAAGAATTCTAAAAGAAATTATGTTGGCTCCTAAAACACCAAAATGTCACAGTTGTATTTCACATAATTATGGATCCATGAGAATGTGACTTCGTATAAAATTATGAGAAGCTTACAAGCTTAAAATCTGAATATCTGGCTATTATGTGTGCTTTGGGGGATGAAGATTTGGGTAAATTTCCTGTAAGTGGCTTTGTAGAAGGATGGATCTCCCTTGTATTTGGCAATCTATTCCATGTGGTAAAGGTGACAGGCAAACATAGTCAATAGTTTTTGGGCTTGTAAATTTATGCAAATTTTGTGGAAGATCCATTTTAAGGAGGAAAATATAAACTTAACATCAGGGAGCTAAGAACAGAGCCTGGAGAATGCCCTAGAAATTATGCCTCATTAACCTCAAGGCAGATCTAGGGACTTAGGAAAATGAGTGTTTCCCAGTAAAGGAGCTCTACACTCTTCTTGGTGGTCTCAAGTTACACTTATACCCTCTTGTTTCCCCTCGTTAATACTAATGCCTTTCATATAAGCAACGTGATGCTCACTTCTCTAAGGACTATAAGTATTCTTTTCAAGCAGCATTATCTTCATTGCAGTGTACTTTTAAAAATTAGAAATGAACCCTGAGTCTCTTTTTTTTTCTAATTAGCTCATTTGCATTCACTCTGCATGATAGAGAGGTGCATAGATTCCCTTAGGCATCCCAGGAATACAGGGCATCCCTACACATTCATTGCTGAACCTGGCACATGAGGGACACTTGAGAAATGCCTGTCCATCCCCTTGAAAAGAAGACTGAAGGCAACTTGGAAAGCAAAGAACAAGATTTTTGAATTTGCAGTAGAAGTGAGAAGGCAGGTAAGTGTCAGTGGTAGATCATGAGAAGGGGCATATGAGACATCAATACAGGTTTTAGATAAGAGAAAAGGAATTCTCACTGAACACCACAGTGATCACTTGAATAGAGCCTTTTTACAATGACATTTTATGATTGATTCTTAAAGGTCAGGATGTGAATATGGGGGCAGAAGAGGAAAGTGTGGCTACAGACTTGCACATGTCCCACAGGTAGCAAAGTGTCTTTGCTTTATACCTGACAAGTGAGCAAGTAGATAGCTATAGCCTGGCTCAAGGTGCCTCTGGTTGGTACTGGTGGTAGATGGCTGGGATGCAGGTGGCAGAGCTCACCAGGGGCTGCCTCTTCAGGGCTGCATGTGACTGTTTGCACACATCACAGTTGTAAAGAGAACTTGAGTGTATGTGTGCCTATGCACACGCATGCAGGTCTCCTTATGTGGTTTAATAGATAAAGGTGCACACTATCTCCCTTAAGAGAACAGCTGGCCTGAGTGATTCAAGGCAGCAGTGAGGTTAGGATGTGGGGTTAGACTGGGTTTGCTGTGGGAATCTCAGTCATCTGAGATGCACTGAAGCTTGGAACACATTTTCCATTCCATTGGATCATTCAGGAACCATTTCCCTGGTGCATTTGATTGACAGGCAAGCAAGCAAGAATGAAGGGAAGAGGGGAAAGAGGCAGGGCAGGTAGGGAGGCAGAGACATTGAATGCTCAGTGCTGCACATTTCCCTGGAGACATCACCCCAGTGAGTAAGTTGTGGCATTGCTCCATTTAGCTTCCCCAAGACTTGACACATCACCCATAAGCACCACTGAAAACCCATCCTCATCAGGAGCAAAGTAAAGGGAGAGTTGGACTGAGTGACATTTGTCTAGACAGATTCATGTCATGCCACTAATGCTACCCAGATCAAAGAGGAGACTGTAGGCTACATTGACCTGGAATCCATTAAACAGAAGAGAAAATTGAGGTTGAGTTAGAAAGGTCACAGGCCACCCAGTTGTGCTACAAAGTCAGGCATGTTCTAATGGACTCACCTCAGTCTCTTCTTCCATGTGATGTCTCTAGGACAGGAGGGAGCAAGCGCCCTCTAGAGCCCAGAGAGTGACATGTAGGCAAAGATTAACCCCGTGGGATAAAATTCCCTTGAAGTCTTGGTGTGGTTCATTATCTTTGTACCTCATTCCCGTTATCTCCTTTGTGGGTGGCGCTTGCCCTACTGGCTTCTTCCCCTTCTCTAAGCAGCTTAGTAGCTACCTGAGGGCCTTGGCAGCAATTGTCCCTTCTTTTGGGACACCATCCCGCTGAGGATCCTCATGGCAGCTCATCCTGCTTCCTCTGCCAATCTAACCTTGGTGACTTGTCTGCCCACCTACTTTGTGAAAGAACACACTAGTAGCTGTGGCCCCTGTCCTCCCCGGGCATTTTCCTTATATACCCACTGCACCATTGGTTCTTCTGTTGGTTTGCTCATGTGTTTTTTTCTCAGGTTAAATCCAAGCCTGCTACATCAGGGATGGCATGGCACCAGAGTTGGAGAGGGTGCCATGGATACTTGAGTGCCCAGATGTAGCTGTGGATGGTGTGAGTGTTCTTGCTCTGTGGGGAGTCTTCCTGGTAGTTCATATCTAGGACAGGCAACCTCACCGGCATGTCCAGAATTTTTAGGTGCAACTGCAGTGACTGGGGCTGCTAAAACTTCACTGTGCACACACTGCCTAGGAAATACTTCCTAAGACTCAATAGCTGGGGTTCAAAGAATGGGCTAAAATTACCTTCATGGTTTCCAGGGTCTCTACATCTAGTTTGCCAGTGTTAAGCTCCTTCTGTCCTTTGTGGTTAACATTCACTCATGAATGACGGAACTGACAGGTGTGTGTGACATCCATCTCTTCTGGGCCAGACCTACACGTGAGGAGCACTTTCCTGCAGTAGCTCCTAGCTCAACACCAATGCCTTGATTCTGGAATCCCAGGCTCTCATGTTACTTAAGGCATCCATTCCAGAAGACAGATAAAGTTGTACCATATTATAACTCTGAAAAAGGAACTCAGTGAGACATATCTCAGCAGCAGCTGCATATGATGAGAAATATTTTCTGACAATTTTTCTGTCTTCTATTTTCATACTCAAATACTGCATGTATCAACTGGGGTATGCATAAAACCCTAGCCTAGAGGCTGATTCCTGCAAATGTGTTTGGGTTTGAGGAATGAAGTCATCCATGTTCACTTGTTTATCTGCATCCTCTGTCCTCACATCTGGGAAGTAAATATCCCTGTGCATTTACCTGAGGAGGTTCAGGACCAGAACACACGCGCACAGGTGGTAAAGAGAAAAAATATATCTGGCACCTCAATTATGAGGCATTCAGTCATTTTAATTTCATAATGAAGGTAGGCATAGCAAAGAAGGAAAATTCCTAAAAACCGTCAGCTGGCTGATTGCATCGCTATCTAAATGGGTCTCTGAAGAGAAAGACACAAGCTAAGAATAATTTCCTGTGTTTTATTACTGCTGTGGGTATTGCAAGGCAGGTAAGAGGTGAGTGCAAACTGTGTGTGTGTCAAACATAACGAAGTGGTTTGAAAATTGCTGCCTGGTGATAAACAGCAGCACTTTGCTTAATGTGTCAAAGAACCCTCTGTGAAACTTGTTGTGTAGCAAACAGATAGGAATCTGTTCCACATTCAAGGTCAGTGAGACTTTGCCTGTCTGTTAGGTTTTGAATCTAGCTGCTACGGCTTTAATTTGGTGAACACATGCATTTCAGGGTGAAGGGTTCATCTTTCTTTTGCCATTATCGTGGTCGCATTCTATAGAAGACACTCTTTTTAGCAGTAGTCACGCATGCTCTTGGGACGCCCTGTACAGTGGGTATTACTGAATTCCCTAAAAGGCAGACCCTCGAAGGAGTAAATTTAGGAGTCATACCTGGGTGTGTGGATCCTTGTAACCCACTAAAGCCATTCACTGAATGGATCCTCTAGGAAACCAGTGGTATAGCCTCTTAACATGTATTTTGAACACCAACCATACAAACAAAAGTGTGTAGGTTTGTGTCGCAGAGGTAGGTAACTTTTATGTTGTGATAGAAAGTGAATCTGGAGGAGTCAAGAGCATTTCCTGCCATGGGGCTTGATTCTAAAACTTGCTGCCCCATGGGTGCTGGCCAGAGTAAGTGGATGGCTGGATGCATAGCACTCAGACTGTGAAACTGTTGCTGTGTCTTGTGAAGAAAGTAACTACTACCCAGGTCTTTCTTCTGCTTGCCTTCTCTGACTTGGTTCCTAAAAGTAATCACGGCATTTAAATTACTGAGTATTAGCAGCAGTTTGTTCTTTTGGGTAGTGTAATTAATCTCTCATTTTAATAAAATGAATATTCAGATTATTGTGAATCAAGGTACATGAAATAAAAATAACAATACATTAGTATTCCTAAACTGATGAACGGAGGTAAGTGAATTCTCCACCTTCTTGGCATTAAATAACTCCTGTGTCCTGGTCCTGTACATCCACGTTGCCAAGGCAGGAGAGAAACTGTGCTATGTGCAGATCTCAGGTGACTCTGATTGGACATTTTGGCTTCTATCTGGTACATGGGAAATAGAGAGGAGCATGTGTGTTCATACTAGTGGGACCCAGTGGACTTGTTGAGCTCACATTATTAGGGTCTTTTCTAAGCACACACATCAAAGCTGTGTGTGTAACTCTAGCAGTGTGGGAGGAGACCTAGCTGAGAAGCTCTGATTCTGTGGGGAGAAGGATTAATCCTGTTTGCAGTCCCTCAGTGCTGAGCTAGGAAAGGTGGACACTGTTCATCATGGGATCCAGTGACAGTGATCTGGCAGGGAGTATCGATTACGAAGTGAATATCTCAGAACAGCACTCAGGACCCTTCTGTGTTTTGGGTTCCAATTTTAAGTCCTCAGCCTTGCAGTTCTATCCAGGGTAGCAGCTTGGTTTGAGGAATCTGGAGACAAGAAAACCAGTCTGCACTGTTTTCAAGTTCACCACAGCTAAAAAGCGGTGTTACTAATGGACAAAATCTGGAACAATAGAAAGGAGAAAAGACATTTTGAACTTTCAGTAAGTCCTCCCAACTCTGGGGCCAGGGAGGAGTCTTGGCATTATGTGGAATACATGTGCAAATGTCTGACAGTTTAAAAACAAGCTAAATCTGGGCATGAGGGTGCATGCTTATAATCTTAGTTACTTGAGAGGCTGGGAATTCCTTGAGCCCATGAATTCAAGACCAGTCTGTACAACCTGTTGAGATCTTGTCAGAAAACAAAAACTAAAACAGCAGCAACAACCACAAAACCAGCCCCAAAGCAGCAATGCCTCATGGTGTGAAAAGCTAGTTATTTTTGTTGTTTTTAAGTGAAACACAACTAGAGTGACACCAACTCTTTGCAAACCAATCTCTTTATACAGACAGGTTATGCTTACAAATCAATAAATGTGAAGAGGCTCTGTGGAAAACTAAAGGAGTTTGTGCAGGCAAGTCACTTTCAAAATTCCTTCAGAGAAAGAGACGAAGAAAAGGTTATAATATAGAGACTCGCATCTCCCAGTCTCAGTTTTCTCGGTGTTGGGATGGTTAGCATAGCTGAACAGAGGCAAGAGGGAGTGGTGTTGGAGCCCTTTGCCCTGGGTCAGTGTTATCCTGGGAGATGGTTGGTGCAGATGTTCCATCAGTTTTTCACGTCTCATTCTGTGTGCTGAATATCATTTTGAAGAAACTGAGCAATCTTTAAACTATGAAAACGTGGTTGTCTGTAGAAATGCAGTTTACTAGAATCTTTCCTTTCCACAAGTTGCTCATGATCACAGCAGAAGACGGGAAGTAATGCATGTTCCACTTCTCTGTGGTATGACTGGATGTTGGGAGTACTCTCCCAACACATAGAAGCAAGAGAACTGGAGATTTAAATAGGAAAGTTTATTTCCACGGTGGCGTGTATCTCAACACATTATTTTCTTTCTATTTGGGAAGCTTTTCATCCAAGCATGCTTTCTACTCATTACTGGCTATCACTTTGGACTGTCTTGAAGTTATTTCCTGGCAGGACCCAAGCAGAAGGGCTCATACCCTCACTCTGGTTGTGTTTAGCTTCATGAGTGTTACTAAAGACCTGTCTTCTCTGGGTCCACTGTGAAAGGGGGAGGGACACACGGTAGGGACCTATGTTAAAAGGAAGGCTGTTCTTGGATCTGTGGCTCCAGAAAAGGTCTTTGGCTGAAAGGGACATTATGGGCAGAATGAAGGCAATATGGCCAGGTATCATTACTTTTTGGGTGTGCCGTATAGTGTGTTGAAGGAGAGTAAGGTGCCCTGTAGGTGGGCCCTGCAAAGAAGCTAGTGCTTTACTTCTTGTGGAGAAGTAAAGGGGAGGCTATGAAGTTTCCAGCACAGGAGCAAGAGACCTGACTTTAATCACAGTTTATTGAGGTGACTTGGAAGCAGTCTGGAGGAGAGGAGGTTGGTGAGATGCCAGTGAGCTGGCATGAAACTTGCAGCAATCCAGGTTGTGCCTGTGTGGATCAGAGTCACACTGACAGTGGATATAAGAGGGAACATGGATTTGGGAATTTTTTGATAAACTGTCAGAGCTGACACTAATTTGATGCTGAGTCAGAGAGAAGAGGCAGAATTAACTTAGGAACAGTAGTGGCTGAGCCACTATGTATAACATGGGTTATCCATGTACCTGTGTGCCCAGTGTGGTTTGGTGAGAGGAGGCAGCTCAAGAGACACTCTAGGTACAAGGATCCCATCATTCTTGGAAGGCAGAGTATGAAGAGGTTGAGTAGGGAGTGGATGTGGACAACCGTGCATTTCTGAAAACAAAGTTGGACCTGAGAAATTCATGGAGGGCACTGGTGATGTAGTCAGAGACCTGGGCACAGAGGCAGGGTGGAGGCACAAAAACCAAGGGTGCATGGGAGGTGGCCACAGGACCTCTGTGGTTGTCATAGCAACAACAGTGTCACTATGTGTGGAGGAGTCAAATCACTATGGCTGCTGAGCTGGGGGAATGTGAGCCCTGGGAAGTTCACGGACTTTGGGTCCCAGGCTTGCTGGGAGTCCTGTGAGAGCAGGAGCAGCACGCAGGTGCGTGGGGCATGTGAGTTAAACTCTGCATGGGGGTTCTGAAGGAGAGGAGCAATGGGGTGCATGTGCACTGACAGGCAGTCAGCACTGTGTCACCAGGTGCCCTGAAGAAGGAAGCCTCCCTTTGGGACCAGGTCTCTCCACAGCTCTGGCTGCTGATGTTAAGTGACAGAAAAACCAAGGCACTGAACAGGGATTCTCCAGAAGGCAGGTGACTATTTCAGGAGTTAGTTAATCAATATGTGACCTGAAACCCAGGGAAGAGGTCAGTGGGAAATGCTCTCTAGTGTCATTTGTCCTCTGGTCATGCCACCCAGGCTGACCCTTTCATGGGTCTTTCAGAAGCCTGAATATGCTGGCAGCACTTAAAAATGCAGTTCAGCCATGTCTTTGGGGAGGGACAGGCCGGGTGAGTAGGGGAGGCCAGGCAGAGGAGTGGCTGGCAGAGGTACCAGGATGAGGCTGCCTGGGCCTGAGGTGAGGCCAAGATAACCCTGGTCACTACCCCTACTACTCCACCACTGTTGTCTGAAGGCCCCCTCCTAGCTTGCTCTTCATCAGGACTCCCTGTTCCCTGCTCCAGTGTACCTGACTGTGTCCTGCCGGAGGAGGTTCAATGGATGATCCATGGCCCATCATGTTCCTAGGAGCTGGGAGACTGAAGCTTCTGCACAGGTCTGTGCTCTTATCCAATGCGGGACACCAGTGGAGCCTTGGAAGGATAAGGAGGACTGTGGCCTTAGCCTATGTTATGGGTTGTGTCTGGATGTCCCCTCAAAAGCTTCATGTGATCATGGAAGGTGAGCTTTTCAGAGGCAACTGAATCTGGAGTTTGTGATTGGTTCACTGTCTAGCGCTGGGGTTGGGAGTGTGAGTGCTGCACACACCCTAGGGCATGTGGCGTACACACAGTGTAAGGGAGGAAAAGAGGTTTGCTCCTGCTCCTTTGCTTTCTATCTTCAACTGCCATGAACTATTGGCCCTCTGACATGTGCCACCCTGCCTTGGAGCCAGCTGATTATGGGCTAGAACCACCACAAATTGTGAGCTAAATAAACTTGTCTTCCCATAATTTTGGGTATCAGGTATTTTGTGTTAGTATTGAGAAAAGTAACCAAGACAGTCCCTTATCTATACACTGCATATTCTTCTCTCTCCATTCCACTTTACTTTTCTTTTGGTTTGCTTAATCTCTGAACCCACCACTTCTATATTTACCTGTAGTTCCCCTTTTTACTCATGTACATACAACTGTTTTCTTTCTCCCCCCATCTGTTCACATTAAGAATGATCTGATTGACCGTGTTGGTCTGTGCTGATTAATTTTGATGTGGTAAAAAAGCAGGTTGAGAAACAAATGTTTTATGTCAAGGACAGCTTTGCTCATGTTTCCCTGATTTCATAAGCCACATTATTTGAGAAGCTGCCCAGTCAACTTGCATAATCAGTTTTACTCTCAATAAAATTATAGCTCTAATGTTTGCATATAAGGGAAGTAGTTATGTTAGTAATACCTCTAACAATATAAACCCCACCCCAAATTAGCCAGTAATCTGTAGGAAGGTACTGTATGATCAAATATTTAATCATATAAATAGAATGTAAATGTCTCACTGAGCACTGTTTTCTAGTGTATCAGAATTCTTTTTATTTCATTATTCACCTCACTGTGCTGTTGTTACAATGTGCTTACAGGGAATGTGGTTAGTGAAAGGAAGATAAACCTGGATGTTATTCTAGAATTTAATGAATGTTTAAAGAATTAAAAAAAAAAGTGTTAGTGTGTTTCCTGGCATGCAAATTTCAGTGCCTAGCAACAGGAGCAACTTTTAACTGACACCACATGACTTTTTGTGTCATGGAGATTGGTCTTGGTGATCCACAAAAGTACCAACACAGGACCAGAGGGTAGCAGCTGAAACCATAGCATTGCTCTCAGATGGAAGCTCTGAGATGGAAAGAAGAGGAAACTGGGATGCTTGAACATGATCCCATGGCCATTTGGCTACTTCACAGTTACAGGAACTGCTGTGGGCTGCTGCTGAAATGGATCCTGTCCTGGATACCAGCCAGTGGCTTTGGAGCCCTATGCTTCCTACTAGTACAGAGACTGAGAATGCCACCTCCATCTGAATTTGGGTTCAGCTCTCACTGACTAGGAGGAGGTAAAGATCAGGGAAAGGAAGGAGTGCCCAGGGTCATCCATCCCACAGGCCATGAGGGATCTGTGCAAATGGACAGTCTGTGAGCACTGCAGTCCTACACTGCCCCTGTTATTCAGAAGAGAGGGAAATGAAAACAGCAGGTCCTTGAGGAGTCCAGAAAGATCCTAGCTGTAAAGCAGATCATTGAGCAAGCGAGAGGGGATGGGTCTGTGGAGCTTGGCAGACCGTCCAGCCAGTTCATAGGTTTGCTTCCTTGGCACATTCAAAACATATAATGATATCAGGAGTAGGATGTCTCTTTCAGAAGACAATCAGAATAGCAAACAGCAAGAAAGCAGATATTAGCTATATAGTTAAGTAGCAACTCAAACATACACACACCAGATTTGCACCGGTCTCTCACTTAGATCTGAAAAAAATCTATTGCTTGTATTTCAAAAAAGAATACCTTTAGATCTTTATGGCTTCCCCTGTTTCTTGGAGCACAAGAACAGGATGCCCTCGGAGGACAGAAAGGAGGAAAGAGTGTGTGGATACTAGGGTCTGCACCACCTTCACACCTGCTCACACTCTGCTTACTGCATGTTACAAATGTCACAGCCACTATGCCCGGAAGACCCCAGACTCATCTCTGGGAACACCCTGCATGTGCTTTTCATGCCTGAAGTCATTGTCCTGATCAAGCATTCATTTTTGCAGAACTAACTGCCAACTGGTAGAATTAGTACCTAAAGGACTTCCACCAGAGCTGAAATCATTTGCTAAACAGACACTATAAACTAATGATTGTTTATTTCTTTGAACATGTTGCTCAGCATAGAGAAAGTGACAGCCGGCGTTTGTCAGCTTCTGTTTGCTCTCTGACAGAGGACTCTTGCCAACCATCCTCCTGTTTATCTGACACTCTGCTACCCTTGAGCTCTAAAGATCCCCCCTGATGAGTGGCCTCACACATAGATATGGCACCCTAAGCCTTTAGCTGGGTCTTCTGTAAAATGAAGTTGTGTACTTGGCATCTCATCTACTTTGCAACGCACTGTGGTTAAAATTTTGCTTATTATCTGATGACTCTTGTATGCTGGGCTGGTATATCACACTTTGCTAGGCCAAGAGTCTTGTGGCAGAATGCAGGGGCCTGGGTGAGAGTCTGGCTCTTTTCTCTCAGATCTCTTCTGGCATTGTCTGCCTGGGCCCCTTCTTGGCAGAGTATAGGGAGAGACTGGTGGCTGGGGGGGTCACTTGTTATACAGTGTGCTCAGGGAGAGAAAGACCAGGCAAATGTCACCTCTAGAGTGGGTAACCCTGAATTTGTACCAGCTCAGCTTGCTCAGTTTTATGACAGTGGCTCTGGAGCTCCTACCTGCCCTATTAGCCCAGCCCCAAAGACACCATCCTATCCCTCTCTCTATTGAATCCCAGGATGAGTAAAATCTAGCCGCTGAATGGGCTATAGGCTTTGGAGACAGAGCTGGCAGAGTGCCAGTCTGCCTATGTGCAGAGAAGCCCATACAGAGCTTGCCATCCTTCCTGCATTGCAGAGACCAGTGGCGTCTTAGTAAGTCCTGGGAATCACAGCTGGAAGCTTCTTGTGGTGGAGATGTCAAGGAGAGTCTTAGTGAAGCTTGTCCTTAGAGGTGTTGGATGTGGGAGATACATCTTCAGCAGGGTGTTGCTGCAGGGTGACACTCCAAACGTGTCCACCTGGAGCGTGCTGGTGCCCTCTCACCTTGGCTTTCCTGTGAATATGTTAAACCTCACGAGCCTTGGCATCCTTGCTTGGATGTATCACCCATCGCTGTCTCTTCCAGATATGATTAGTACGATGACTTGAAATAAAACAATTAAAGCTCCTTTGCCAATGTGATAAGCAGGGAGAAGGTAGGAGGTGGCAATAATGATTCCAGTGGCAGCGTCATGAAGCTAACTGAGCACGCTTGGGTCTTCTGGAGCCCCTTGTGCCTGTGTCCTCTTCTCTGGCTGTCTTTAAGGGAAGCACACGGTTAATTACTGTTTTGCTTAAAACATTGATTTTTATAACTAATCCTTATGGGATAGCATTTCTGGCTTACCTCTTAGCTGGTTTAGCAGTTTTGTTCTGTGGTTTTTTTTTTTTTTTTTTTTTTTTTTGGCTGTACCCGTCTTAGTTCACTATTTATTTACTCTACTAAGGGATTTTCTACGGTCCTTAGGGGGAAGCAAGTTATTATTATTATTTATCAGTCAACACAATTGATTGAGTGCCCGCTCATCTTCCAAAGGCTTAAGAAGCAGATCTCAAGGGGAGCAGCTGGCGTCCAGGGCTCCTGTTGGCTCTGTACCCTTCCTGGCTGATGTCCTCAAGCGGCAGCCACCCGAGGGTGTTTATCTGTTTGCATCTGTGTCTTCTGTCATATCGTCTTTCAGTCCCAGAGCTGTGCACAGTCTGCTAGACAAGAGCTGTAGGGAAGGAGGTAGAAAGGAAACCATAGCACAAGCCACACACTGTTTCCCCGAAAGCTGCCACTGCTGCGTGGTGGTGGTGTTTATCCATCAGTGAAAGTGCTTGAGCATCCTTCTCCTCAAGTGCATTCCACTTGCTTTCAGGATGTGCAAGTCTGTGCTGGAGGCTTGGTGCATTGGCCTGCCTGCCACAGAGGAGCTTGGTTCTGATGGTAATCATGGTTGATTGTCACTAGGTCCCAAAGCTCCAGGAAGCCTTACAGTGAGATGGAGACCTCTCATTTCCATCTCATCTACCAATTATGAAAATGATTTTACTGATGTAGGTTATTAACTTTCTATCTCCACTAATATTATTCAGGTGATTTTGTGAAGGAAGGTATTGCATTTTTATATGCAACCAAATGAATTCAAGGCAGGTTAAAAACTGGCCCTTCTAAGTGGTTTTGTTGATTTGTTTTTGCAGTACTGGGGATTTATTCCAGGGCCTTTGCACTAAGCTACCTCCTCAGCCTTTTATTTTGAGGCAGGATCTCAGTAACTAAGTTGCCCAGGGTGAACTTGAGCTCACAGACTTCCTGCCTCAGCCTTCCAGACTGCTGGAATTACAGGTGTCCACCATTATACTAAGTTTATTTTTTAATGCATATTAAAAAGTTGTACCTATTTATTTTTCCTTTTAGTTGACAGATGAATTTTGGCACCAAAACACCTAGTGTTAAAAACATTTTCCCACTAGCATCCGCAAAACACTCTCACTTTAACATCTGTTTCTTTTAAAATAATGTTGGTCCCTTTCATATTTATTGTGAAAGGTCACCTGTGTTTAAATAATAAATCAAATGTACTTCCAAAAATTTCTGATCAGTACATCCCTGAGATCATGAGACTTGGCCCTGTCCTCTTACAAAAGAGAGAGATTAAGAGAACAAGTCCCCTAAGCACCATACTCATCAGCAGACCCCTCTGAGAGGTTTATGATCACTGTCTGTCTCATTGTAACACATTTTAAAGTTGTTCATTGAAAGACCTTGTTCTCATAAAGCATCTGAAGCATGTGGCCAGTGATGCTCCATAGAGAGTGGAGGCTCCATAGTGGCACTCTGATCTCCAGTCTGCCCTGGGAATTCAGATAGGTCATATAGACACCTGGCTGATAGGAGCAACTCTGAGGTGGAGAATTCATCCCATCAGGAGCTGAGGTGAGCTGAGAGACAAAGGTGAAGAGTCAAGGGTCAGAGGACTGACATGAAGGCATTGAGCCTTATCCTCCATTACCAGCCATAGGCAAGAGTCATAGAGCCCACTCCCTGGTTTGCTCCCTTCCCGCACACAACAGTGCAGGCTGTATGGCAGAGAATCAGCACAGACAGACAGGGGCACTCTCGTGATTGGTGCACAAAAAAGTCTTGCAGTTTTATGGACCCTCATGTGGAAGAGGGCAAGGGGAGTGCTTGGAGGGGTAACCCCAGGTCCTGAGTGCCAGTGAGAAAGTGTTCTTAGGGTCCTCTTCACCTTCAGTGAGGAGGTCTCAACACAGGCAACCTGAGAGGCCCTCAGTCTCAGGCTTCAATGTATAGGCCTAGGTGGGATGGTACTGCCCTACCTAGGACCACATCTGATCCCATGGACATGAGTCCTGACTGCTGGGCCCTCTTGGTCTGCCATGCAACCAGTCCTATGGGGAAGGCAGCTCCCAGGAGAGTAATTGGGGACAGCCTTTGTAACTGTGTGTGGCCAGATCTGAAAAATCACCCAGGTTTGTAACCATAAGTCAGATTCTTTGGTGTCAGTCTATGTGCTGTGTCCCAGGACAGCTGCTTTCTAGTTTGTTGTTAGAAATGTGTCAAATCATGTAGACATCCTGCCCTGACCTTGCCTTTCTGGGGGTGGTGGCCTTGCATAGCCATTATCACCATGTATTCCAGGCTCCAGGCGGGATACTGGTACCCCTGGTGCTTCTCCCATTGTCTCGCAGGCTTGCAGACCTTACAGGGTGGCAGGAACAGAGATGTGTTGTTGCTGTGTCCCTCCTGGCCCTTGAGTGGGTCATGCTGTAGGGATGAAAGTCAAGTGCCCAAGGAGGGAAGCTTCTTCAGGACTGGTTCCTGGGGATCCTGGATTGGGCAGGACTTGAGCATTGGGCAGGGATAAGGGACTGGTGCTTGGGTGGCCTGGGGGGCTTTGCATGTCTCCACTCTTTCACACCCACTCTCCTTTCAGTAGGAGTCAATGGCTTCTTTGATTTGGCCATTGTGATAAAGGAAGTGTCTATTTTGCATCACCTCATGGAAAGAGTATATCCTGTGATTGTGACGCATCACAATACTGGCTGACCTTGCTGCCAGAAAACTCCCATTGACACCAGAGCTACAGTGTTTGGGAAGGTGGGGTTTAGGGGTATTTCCTCACATGTATGTATTCTACTCTACCAGTTTTCTAGTGTATTTTTATTAAGATGATGTATTTTAAATAGTACGTATTTATTTCTGACTTTAAGCCTGCATATGTAAACAGAATTCTACTACACACCTATTAGAATGGACAAAATCCACTACCCTTGATGACACCAAGCACTACCAAGTACAAGGAACAGCAAAATTCTTGTTCATTGCTGGTGCGACTACAGCATGAGACAGCCATTTGGGAAGACAATCTGACAGTTTCTTAAAAGGCTAAATATACTCTTACTATAGTATCCAGTAGTTACACCCCTTAGGATTTTCCCAAGAGTTGAAAACTTATGTGCGCATTAAAATCTGCACACGGTTGTTTGTAGCAACTGTATTCATAACTGCCAAAACTTGAAATTAACCAAGATATCCTTACGTAGGTGAATGGATACATTGTGTACATTCTTATAATGAAATATTATTCAGCAATAAAAAGAAATGAGCTATCAAGCCATAAAATGGCATGAAGGAAACTTAAATGTCTTTGCTAAGTGCGAGAAGTGAATATAGAAGGCTATATAACATTTGGTTCCAATTATACGACATTCTGCAAAAAGCAAAAGTGTGACCACAATCAGAATATCAGTAGCTGCCAGGGGCTGGGGGAAGAGAATGAAGAGGTGGCGTGCAGGATATTTTTAGGGCAGTGAAATTGTTCTGTTTGATACCATACTGGCAGGTGCATGTCATTGTGAATTTGTCAAAAGCTATGGAATTCACAACACCAAGAGTAAACCCTGTTGAAAACTGTTGGCTTTAATAACAATGGGTCAGTGTGAGCTCAACAGATGTGACAAGCATACTTCACCAGGCAAGGTGTTAATAATCAGAGAACTGGGGATGGGACCATGCAAGGGACCTTATATTTTCCGCTCGGTTTTTCTATAAATGTAAGAGAACTTGATAAAAAAATTTAAAAACCTAATTGAATCTTGATTAAAAGTTATTTTCAAAATACATATATGCCCCATAATAGTGATTTTGGAAAATATAGAAAGACAGGAAATAGAGAAAATCAACTATAATTCTGTCATCTTGATATATTCACATTCAAGTTGTCCTTGCACTTTTTAAGTGCAGTTTTTAAGATGCGTCTGACATCATAGTATCAAACGCCTTCTATGTCTCCAATTCTGTGTCCCATCTGGATCCTTCCTTGAGATCCATATTCAGTAAGTTCTATCACTGGGCTCATCCAGAGCTGAGCCCTGCTTTCTGCCTCTAAAACCAGCCCAGAGTAGTTTGCTCACATGAAGAGCACAGCAGGCTCCTCCACCAGTCTGCACACTGCACCCCCGCTCATGGCCTACCTCACTCAGAGCAAAACCACGTCACTGGTACACCCGAGTCCACCTACACAGCATGGCTGTCCCCTGACAGACTTCATAGCCTTGTCTCCCCGATGCTTTCCTTTGTCTACTCCACTCTGACTTCCCCAGTCTCCTTGAAGCTCCAGGAACACACAGGCCTGGTTTTGCCACAGGGCCTTTGTGCTTTCTGCTGTGTCTTCCTAGATCTCTTCACTCAGGTACCAGCACAGTTCCACTACATGCCTCTGGCAGACTTTATCTACGTGTCCCCTTCCCAGAAGAGACTTTCCCGACCACCCCAAATTGAGACCTACTTAACAGCGCTTGAGTGCTCTTCTCTGCTTTTACCTTTGTGCTCATCAACTGATAACGTAAAATTAACAAATAAAAATATAGATACTATGTGCTCTTCCTCCCTGGGAGGTTCATTTTAGAAGGCAGCCCGTCTAAGTGGCTCACTGCTCTCTCCCTAAGATATGCAACATATCTGGCACCCAAATAAAGGCTTGTCACTCAAATAAATGCTTCTCAGCTAAGTGAAGATTGGTTGACTTAATGACTAAGGTGTAAACATTTAAATGCTTTTATGATCTGCTTTATTAATGTCTTATGAGCCACCTGCATGGCTTTGATCTTCATCCTAGACTTCAGTTTTGGAGTCTGAGTGCTTTTGAGGGACTCCCCAAATTTAAACGGGTGTCATTTTCCCTACTAGGCCCTCAATGGTCTGCTGCATCCTTCAGTGATAAGCTGACCCTGTGTGCTATGGAAATCTGATTCTGTTTTGACCCATTTCACCATTTCTGCAAACTCTCGCTCATATTCTGTGTGTTCCTTCCTTAGCTGATCTCAGCAACTGCTCTGAGTGACAGCACACTGGTCACACTGATTTCTGATGACATGTCACTCATGTGTACTGCAGCAAAGTTCTCTCTCTTTCAGGCACCCATGTCCTGCTTCTCCACTCATGGCTTTCAGCTTTGTGGTACCCTGAGCATCACACAGTGATGTATGTGTGTGTGTGTGTGTGTGTGTGTGTGTGTGTGTGCGCGCGCGCGCTAGGGGCCAGCCCCTGCTTTGATAGCTTCAGAACTCATCACAGCCATTCATTCTGGAACAATGGCACACAGGTGGGCTCTCTTTAAAGGGGACTGGTGCTACTCTTGCTTGGTTTCCAGGTTCTGCTGTCTTGGCTGAGTGAATTTGGTATCAGTCCCCTGTAGGTGCTGTTTGTCCCATGCTAACTTTGTGTCCCTCCTTCACAGGTGGTTGCCACAGCAGCCTTAAGCCGATTAGCAACAGTCCCACCATTGCCATTGCTGCTGCTGCAGCAGCCGCGGCTGCCGCCATGGTCTCTGTGGACCCTGAGGGACTCCGGGGCCCATCCGCCTCCAGTGTGCAGCCATGCCACTTCCTGACGCTGGCACCCATCAAAATACCTCTGAGGACAACCCCCTTCTCAGGTAAACTCAAAGTGCTATCCTTGCAGACTGTGTGCTTTTCCTCGACTCTACAGCTTGTGAGCGAGGCTGGGCCAACAAGCCTAGCTTGGTTTCCTGGTCTCTGTCTCTGGCTGTAGATGAGTGCGGTGGGACATTTGACTGTCCATCCAGTCAGACTGTCCTAAAGCCACTCTGGCTGTGTGTGTGTGTGTGTGTGTGTGTGTAACTCTTCTGAGGGATTATGCAAGAACCTGATAGTGACTGGTGCTGAGATTTCTGATATTTTCTTGTGTGGAGTGCATTAGGGAACAAATGCTGTCCATCAGACAAGCCTCAGTTATCTGAACCTGTGATGCACTGAGGCAGAGTTTGAGTTGCGTATAGCTTCCCTGAGCCCTGCCTGGGGTTGTCAGATGGCTCTCCTGGACTGGGGAGGCCAGCTTCCAGGAGGACTGGCTGTGAGATGTGGATTGCCCTAGAGTCATTGGAGCTGCTGTTCCAGAGAAGAAGGGAATGGCAAACGTTCTTGTGCTGTGAGAGGTACAGATTTGTCGATGTGGGGACTCAGGAGGGAGAAGAAGGTGGAGTGCTGGACTGGATCTGTTGTGTCCACTGCCCCGTGTCTGTCTGTTGACTGGAATCAGCATGCTGTGTGTCCCAGCCATCTTGTGCATTGCTGCATACTCTACATGCAGCAATAGCAACAGTTATTTCCAAGGGCGTGGAGTAAATTCTTCATTCTTATGAGTGGATACTATTGTTTTCATTTTACTTGTTTATATGATATGAAACATTAATTTCTGTGGGATACAGTATCAATTTGTTGAGCATTCTAAATCTGAAAATCCAGAATCTGAAATGCTCTAAAATCTGAAATTTTTTGCGTTCTAATAAGATATCACAAGTGGAAAATTCTATACTATGAAACTTTATTTTTTGCACGTTTAAAAATATTATATAAGTTGTCTCTGGAATATGTATGTAATGTGTCTATGGGACATAAATAAATTTCTTGTTTAGAGTTGGATCTTGTACCCGAGGTGTCTTATTGTGTATATGCAAATATTCCAAAATTTGAAATGATCTGAAATCCAAAACATTTCTGATCCAAAATACTATGGATAAGGGATACTCAATCTGTATAATTAATCGTTAGATCCTCTGTAACAGGAAACATCACTAGGTTGTCTCTCTCCCTCTCCCTCTCCTTCTCCCTCCCTTCTCCCTCTCCCTCTCTCTTTCCCTCTCTCTCTCTCCCTCTTTTTCCCTCTCTCTCTCTCTCTCTGTGTCTCTCTCTCTCTCTCTCTCTCTCTCACACACACACACACACACACATTTGTAATAGAAAGACAACCTAGTTTAATACTTTACAGTTCTCTAGAGTGCTTTTGATTTGTTGAGTTTTTTCTGAATAATCTAACATTCTTTTTCAACTGGACCTCTGGCATTCTGTATTTCTACATTGGTTTACTAAACTAGTTGAGAGTAGGAGATTCTATTCTCAAGAATTAAATCTTATTTCTGTTGCTACATGTCAGTGAACATGCACATATAGTGGGGCAATAAATAAAGCACACGGATAATGGATAATCTCTGTACCGAACCCACATTTACAGTTTTGTCAAGATGTTTTTTGAGATCCATCAGTCCATTAGTAAGGCTGATGCTATTTTTCAAGGAAATTCATCTTAGAACATAAAACTGTGTACCTTAGGATGGTTTTACTTTCCATGTTCTTACATGATTTATGAAATCTCATAAAAATTAGGCATCTGTTCATGTTTGCAGTTCTTTAAGGTTCTGTATCCAATTCAGTAATCCTGTGCACTCAGTGAGAAAGGCAAGTATCATGTAGACCCATAGCATCTGCCAAGATGGTGCCATTGGCATGGATTCATTGGTTCTTAAAAACCAAGCTCTTGAGGAGAGAACATAGGTTGAAGTTGGAGTGTAGTCAGGGTGGGGCCAGGACCAGGGACCTCATCTGAGCTAAGGTGAAGAGGTACTGGTGGACGCACTCCTGCCAGGGTGCCCTGAGTGAAGCGTTCTTTGTGAAACGTGATTACTGGGCAACATTGTCCCACGTGTCTCCTCCCTATGTATGCAGTGCATAAGGAGAGGATGGTCACACTCATGATGAAAACTTTGATCACATTCCCTTGAGTACTTTTAGAAATCCAAACCTTGAGGGAACAGGAGGGATGGAGAGCTCCTTGCTAATCAGGGCTCTTCAGGGCTTATTCTAAAACACTGTCAGTCCCCAGTAGAATGAGTGAGATTGAGGAGTTGCCTGTACTTATGAGCAGATCACTAGGGAATTCTTCTTAACACTCCTTAAAATAGGTAAACCAGGAAGAGGCAAGAAAATGATAGGGTGTCCCTGAGGTGCTAACTGCTAGGGGGACTGGAGGGGAGGAAACAGAACAACACCAACAGCCAAATATCGGTAGGCTTCTGCAGACAGAAAATGCAAGTCCTGGTGAAGTTTGCTCCCTGTTCAAGTGACGCTAAAATGTCTATGACCTTTGATGCAGCTGCCAGTGAGCAATCCTATTTTTCATTGGAAGATATTCATCCTCATTTTAGATAAGTGGACTTGGCTAT
This sequence comes from Dolichotis patagonum, assembly GCA_004027295.1. Lineage (NCBI taxonomy): Eukaryota > Metazoa > Chordata > Mammalia > Rodentia > Caviidae > Dolichotis > Dolichotis patagonum. The sequence goes on along the minus strand of PVJX010010308.1, from coordinate 31,860 downwards.
TTGATTTACATCCTTGACGTGTTGATAAAGGCCAAATGGCCTTGGATCTCATGTGCAGGGGCTGGGGGCTGCCTCACATCCTACAACCCCTGGGACAACCCCATGGCAAAATTTCAGTTCTAAATGTCAGTTAGTGCTTGCATCAAGAGAACAATGCCACTTAACTGATTTTGAGATCCCTTGTGAGGACTCAGAGAAACTCCTCTGGGAAGGTTCATGGTCTATTAGCTGCAAGACTCTGGAGGAAATGGGCTCTGTTGGGAAGAAGGCAGAGCCAGGAGAATTACATCTAATTATGTGCATGGCTTGCACTTTTGAGTAAGTTACCAGAGAGTATTTAAAGAGCCCCACAAGCCACTCCAAATTTAATGTAAACTAGATTTTCTCCCTCAGTGTGCTGTCAGCACAAACGTAGGCTTGGTCCTCTGTAGGCCAGACACGCACTGACCTTGTGCCCATGGCAGTCTGTTCACACAACTGTCCTCTTTCTGGGCTGTGTCTTTTTCTCCTGCTGCCTAAACAACATGCAGGTAGCCTAAGCCGAACTCAGCCATGTCCCCATTTAAAGACCATGAACTCCATTGCTTGGCTGAGCAGAACGGCTGTACTCGCTGCATAATTTCTAATGCTGTTGCTTACCTGTTTGCTCCTGAATCAGAGTGCAAGGCACAGGGACAGTTTGGGTGGAGGGCAGGCTGTACTTAGAGTGTGCTGCCCTTTGTGTTAACAATGTGAGCTGGGACAGCTGGAGGGAGCCATTGAAGAGGATGCCAGAGCAGTGTCTCTGTGCCATTGTTGTCTGCGAGCAGGTGTCAGTGAAATAGTTTGCTTTATTTCTTCCTGTTTATTTGTATCTTAAGGCTTTAGACTACAGAAGAAACACTTTCAGGGCCAAAGATCTAGGTGTTTTCTTTAACCTCTTAATGTTTATGAAGAACATCCTGTTTATCAAGGGCAGGATAAAAGTCAAATAGAAGGTCTTATGAAAGAGAGCAGAAATACTTCCCTGGATATCCTGAAGATTAAATCCCCCAAGCCTTTAGCAGCAGCTGATCCACTGTTTTGGTCAGACCTTATGCCAGGGTGGCAAGCATTTTCTGTGAAGATTCAGATGTGTTAACAGAACTCTGATGCTCACCCCTTTTGGACGGAATGAATGGAAGGATTAGTCTTTTAAAAAATGGTGGTACTTATTTTACAAACTTGGCCCACTATTTCTTACGCATTCAAGTGAGAAAGGTGAAATATGAGTGAGTAGTTATCGTCTCTAGTAGCACAAATTACTATGAAATACAAATATTAAAAAGGACCATCTGCCTTGGAGATCATTTGCCACCTGTTCTTTTGCTTCCAGAAATATTTAATGGTTTAAATTTAACATGCTGTCCTGCCATAGAACAGCTGGGGAGTGACTATTTTCTTTTTCTACCATTAACGTGCCAGCCAAACTGCATAACAAGCCAGAGAAGTCTTCAAGCCAGAAGGCCACCTCCAAGCCTTTTCATGTGGCTGCTGGCTTTCCTCATTAGCAGAATCTGCAGATGCTGAAACAGGTTCTGTGACAACCATGATCCATTCAGGATAAATTCTTTCTTTTTAAAAATCCTGGAATTGTTTTCTCCTCCACTATACTAAAAATGTCATAATACATATTAGTAATTTAGAACTTTCCAGGGATAAAAATATTCTAACACTGTAATAACATAATTACATACACTAAAAAATGTTGAAATTCTGCGTATTTCTGTGAGAAAGGCAGGCATTTCTGATGGGTGGGATTATTCTGCCTTTAGTAGAAAAATTGTTTAATAGAAACCAACCAATAAGCAAAATCTTTGTATAGTTTATTCCCTGTGATAAGTGAATTTCTATTAAGAATGCAACTGCAAATATACAAGCTGACAGTTTTACATTTAGCTGCATCAGGAGCTGATTTGTCTACATTATTAGGATCTAAAAATGAGATCTGGCTTTACACTGAGTCCTTCCTGCCAGTGAGGTGTTGATTACCCACCTAGGAAAGGGTATTCTTTTGACCTCATGTACCCAGAAATCTCCCATCTCTGCTCCTTTCCTTGAGAAATGGTAGGCATTTTGTCTACATTAGCAGTCTATACTGTTAGCTTCATACCTTTGATTTTTTTTTAAGAAAAACTAGAACTATGTTACTTATCTAAAAGCACATATATGATTATGTGGAGTGCAAGGAATGTTAATGCAGCAGACACCCAAACGCCTCCCTCTGAAAGCAGAAGGTAGACATTCCTGGTCCCCTTCCCTCTCTGCAGCCTTGCTCTTCTTTATCCCAGAGATACACACACTTCTGCATGTATGCCGGTCATTCCACTGCTGCTCTTTAAAAATATGTTTACCACATGCAAATGTGTCATCCGGGACAATGTACTGCAGAGCTCTGGCTTCATGCAGTTTTACATAGACGTAACCATGGTTGTGAGTTCTTGGGTGGCTGTCTTCCTGCTGGGATGTATTCTCCTTTGCGTTGCTGCTCCAAGGCTGGTGGCTGCTGCACGGGCCGTTCTCTGGTGAGAACCATTCATCCCTCTGAACTACATCACACAGCACTCTTCCCTGGTTGGCAGTGCTTGGGCGTTTGGAAGTGCTTTCCTCTCCTGAATTGAACCTTCTCTGCTAGAGCTCCTCCTGGGACTCTTGTCAGCCCTCTGGAGCCGTGGGCCTCCTCTGCCTTCAGTGTCTCTTGTGTCCTCATCTGAGATAACCACCATCTCAGCTTGATCACCCACTTCCCTTGGGGCCTGGATTTGCTTGTGCTTGAGATTACAGAGCAGTTTCTCAATAGATACCTCCACCTTCCAGTGGGGATCTCAGAGTTCAGTGTTCTATTCAGAAACTTGATTTTCCAACTCAGTTTCTACTCATCAAAAAACAAGAGAAAACCCTTGTGTTTCCTAAGGTCACCTAAGTGACCTACTCCAAATATGCTCTAGTTCCAACGGGGTGTTTCCATGTGTCTTCCAGGCTTCACCCATGTTGGCTGCAGCTGGTTCCTCAAGTATGCCAAGCTCCTGACTTCCTCAGAGCTGTGTATTGGCCTTTCTTCCTACCATGAGTACTCTTCTCCCAGTCCCCAGCACTGCGTGTGGCTGGTTGTATATCTGTCACTCTGGCCTCAACTCTGAGAGGCAGCTTGAATCCTCCCATTCTGAAATGCCCTCTGAATAAACTTCTAATTGCTGAGCATTTATCTTAGCCTGGGATTTTCTTTGGTGTCTACCGATGGCTCATTTCCTCTTCTCTGAATTGTCAGATTTATGAGGGCTGTGACTCCATATTTCATTCACCACTGAATAGCGAAAGCTTGAAAAGGATCATCTGTCCTCAGCCGAATGGGCACAACCATAATGCATGAGGTCTTTTCCTCAGAGATATTTTTAGGTGCTGGTTGGTTACTGTACATCCCACCTGGCCCAGACACCGCAAACCAAAATCTGCTTGCTTCAGGCCTTCCCAAGCGTGGCAGATATACTTCCCACTTCGTGGTCAGCATTAGGTAGACTCTCTAGGAAGCTCAGAGTGTCAGGTATTTTATGAAGGAGCTCAATGTACTGTTCAAGTTCCAATAATTATATTCTTGTAGGATTTGAATTTTCTAGAATCCATATTTTTGAACTTAAAAAGCCTTTGACTCCCATAAAACCAATCCCATTGTATAAGGCTGGGAAACAGAGTTGAAGGCCTGTAAATGCAAAATTACCTAAACTCCAATGCTAGGGAAGGGTAGGGAAAGCCAGAAATCAGCTCCGCTTTTCCAAATATTTCAAGCTTTTCTTTCTCAGTTACCCCATCAATCCACAAGGAAGCCACAATCATCATGTTAAAATCAATGATCAGTGATCAAGGACTGTGGCCAGGTTACAGGTGCTGAAGAGACATTAGGTAAATTGAGCTTTGCTGGCTAGGCAGACACAGGTCCAGAGCCTGCATGACCTGGGTTCTTACTGCACTGAGTGCCCACAGCAAGAGGCCAGCCTGGGCAGAGAGGGTATAACCTCACTCACACAGCTCTGCATAGTGTCTCCCTGAGCAGGTCCTCCTAGTCTTTAGAAGCCCCTGGAAGGACTGTGGAGGGACTCTGAAAAACAGGTTGGGGTGCTTAAAGAAAAAGGAGTCATTCGCTGCTTCTTCAGTGAAAAACATCCTATGAGGAGACTTGTTGCCGTGTTAGATTGTGTTGCTATAGTCATAAGCCAAAGCATTTTCTTCACACACTCGAAGTAACCAGAGCAGCTGGCTCCTTCTGAGTTTGGCCACTTTATTGAATTTGTGAAATAGTATTAGAAATAATCTGATGGCCATCAGCGGCAAGAAAAGTGACACATGCCCTAGGACACATGAAGGAGAGGAGCCCTAAGAGTACAGTGAGTGGACAGGTTTCCCACTAAAGAGTCAAGATCTCAAACAAACCTCTGCGGCACATACATAAGACCAATGTCTTCAGGAAGATTGCACATTCACAGGGACTTGGGGGTGTGTGTTTATTTGGGGTACTATCAAGAGCAGAGATTATGCTTTTGGTAGTACCTAAGTGTTTAGAGGGCATGAAGGAGCTGCACTTGGGCAAACATCCCTAAAGCAGGTTGGTGCTTGAAAGTAACTCAACCATGAAAACCTGAACGACAGATTTTTGAGTCCTCAAGAAGTTTGACATGTGATTTCCAGATGATCCAGAAAGTCCACTTCTCAATATATACCCAAAGAAATTGAAAGCAGGGTATCTAATACCAATTTTCATAGTGGCATGATTCAAAATAGCAAAAGATTAGAAGCTACCCAAGTGTCTGCTGACACATGAATGGGGAAACAAATTATGGAATGCACATAGAATGGAGTATTGCTCTGCCTTAAGAAAGAAAATTTTGACACACGCTACAACTTGGATGAACCTTGAAGACATGTTGCTAGGTAAAATATGTGAGGCACAAAAGGACAAATACTATCTGTACTTCTATGCAGCACCTAGAGTTGTCAGATTCTTAGAGACAGAAAGTAGAATGGAAAGTGTCCAAGGCTAGGAAAGGGAATAGAGATTTTGTGTCTGGCAGGAACAAAGTCAGACTGAAAATATGGAAAAGCTCTGGAAATGGACAATGACAATGGTTGCACAGCAATTTGAGTGTTCATGCTATACTGGACTGTATGCTCAGAAATGGTTAATGTGGTAACTTTAATGTTATATGCATTTAACTACAATTTTTGAGAAAAGCAAGGAGAAGAAAGCAGCCCAGGTTCTGTGTGTACTGGACACTCTCTAGACGAGGCCCAGGTGGTGTCTGGACTCCATCAATCTCCATGTCTGATAGAAGTATGTTCTCATAAGAATGTGCATGGCATTTATTTTTGGGAAATTGAAAAGTGTCAGAACAATATTAAGAAGTGGATAAAACATCTTATTGCTTGCTCTTTTCTTATAAGTTAAATTTCCAACGTTCTAGCACTTTCACCCCGTGATTCAACTCTCGTGACAGCCTTTCTGCAGCCAGATTTTGGCAACATTTACCCTGTGGAACACAGAAACTGAAGAGTCAAGAGGGAAGGTTACATCTGAGCAAGGGTGTGATACCTCTCAGCTGTCACAGAGCCCTATGCCCTTCTGTGGCAGCTAGGAAGCGTCAGTAGGAGTTGGAGGAGCTGGATGGAGGTAGAGCCCCTGGCCAGAGGGCGTAACTAAGGGGTCTCTGCTCATTGAAGCAGCAGGAGTGAAGGGCCACCCTGAACTGGGATGAGCCTGGGGCAGTAGAGGCAGGAGGGCCAAAGGGAGGGGTCTACCTGCAAGACTGGAGCAAGGTCCCAGGAAGACAGGGGTGAGAGTGAGAGTGAAGGCTGGACAGCTGGGGACCAAGCGTGGGGCCTAGAGGACTAAGGATGTGGCAATGTTAAATCTGGAAACTTCATTTTTCCTGGAACGTTTTGGAGCCCTGAAAGGGATACTGTATGCTGAAGACTCTGAAATGGACCTGTTGCCTGAGAACACAGTGACATCCTGTCATCCTAACTTCAACTTTCCTAGGCATGGCCATATATACACACAGTTAGAAAACAAATCACTCTGGCTGTGGCTCCTGACCTGTGAGAACAAAGATGTTACACAGGGCCAAAGTGCCCTGCATGCTGTGTGCACTCCAGTTCATAAGGAAAGAAGTGAGACTGGTGGTCTGCTTAGTGAGGGAGAGAGGCATGATGTGAAATGGTTCACCTACAGTCTGCGGAGTTTTATAAGTGATGAGAAGGCTGAGTTTACTAATCTCATTGCCGGATGTATGGCTGCCTGTGAAGTCTGCGAGGCTATAACAGTCTCTGGCACTAGGAGAAAGAGAGGATAGTGTCTTGCAGCAGCACTGGCTCCTGTATCGCCTGAAACAGTGTGAGGGCAACTGTGCTCAGACCTGTGTGGCTAAAGCACACAATTCCGTTCCCGACAGGCCGTATCTCCTGGGGGTCCCAGTGCTCCCAGAGGGAGCGGCAGGGGGCATCCCACATTGGGCATCCAGGATGTCTTTCCTCCTGGAGGCTGTGCTGTTTCGTGATGGCTACAGTAGCACACATGCTGAGCATTCCGCTGGGACCCACATTTCAGCTTTTATATTCTTGGTGGATACTTAATCTCTCATGATAGCAGTCAATACCTGTGCCAGTCACATCTTGTCTCTTCTGTTTGCTTCCTCCTTTTAGTGAAATATTGCCATACAGTGTGATTTTCAAGGATTTAGTTGGGAATGAGTCGGCTCTGTGATTGGATTAGGGGACAAAGGATGATCCTGGAGACCCTACAACCATCATGAGATCTAGATGCAGAAGCCTGGGAGTTTCTCCAAGGATGCTTGTGCTGTTGGGGTACTGAATTTAAGTTTCTTCCAAGCCAACCTCCTCTACAGCCCATACACGGACATGCTTCCCATGGCAATTCCAGATCTTTCCTCCTCATTCCATGACTGCCATGGATATGTGTGTTTATGAGTTAAAAATCACATAACATAAAATTAACCATGAGCTGTTTTGCAGTGTTTTGTTTAGTAATATTTAGTATACACACAGCTCTATGTGAAAAACTGGTCATCCAGTCCTAGTACCTTTTCCTTTCCCCAAAAGGAAACCCCTTATTTGTGAATCTTTCCCTTCTCCTTGGGAAGCCCTAGCCCTGGGCAACCACTAATCTGTCTCCGTGGACTCAAGGCCTCCAGATGTTTCATATGATAGAATCAGAGGATACGTGGCCCTGTGTCTGGGACATACTTGGTCACAAGTTAAGCTCTCTTATATTCTGGAACAATCTCTGTAATACTGTTATAATCTCTTTCTTTTTTTTTTTTTTTTTTTTTTTGGTACCAGGGATCGAACTCACGGCCTCGCGCCTGCCAGGCAGGCGCTTACGCCACTGAGCTAAATCCCCAGCACCATAATCTCTTTCTTGAAGTCAGAACTCGATATATTTGGCTTTTGTGTTGTTCAAAAATCTTTATTCAATAATGTTTTGCTAATTCCATGATTGTCAGATTTCCTATATTTTCTTGAATTAATTTTAGAAAATTTTTTTCTGAGAATTTGTCCATTTTTTCCCTAGGTTTTCAAATTTACTAATATAAAGTGGTTCATAAGATTTGGTTAATTTTTAACTCCATGCTGTGCCTGTATAGTTATTCTTCAACAATAGCCCTTGCTCTGCAATGATCCAGCCCTGTCTCCTGGGCCCAGCTCCTCTGCCATGGACTCTCAGGACACACAAGGGCAGTGTTCCAGCCACCAAATTTGTCCCTTCTCTGCTTAGTGAGGCTGTTAAAGACTGGGACATGTTTTTCTCAGTTTTTATCCTATTGCTTGACACAGATTCACCCATTGGTTCCCTTTGTCTATATTTAAGATATATAATACACAGCTATAAAATACGTATAGATAATAGAATGGTTACTGTGGTGAAACAAAATATTCATCATCTCAGGTAGGTACCCATTTATTTTCTTTTCTCATGATCAGCTATAATCTATTCATTTAGCAAAATCCTAAATGTAGCATACTATTATTAATTATAGTCTTCATATTGTACATCTTCAGATTTAGTTCTAAAAATATCTACTACTTTGTATCCTTTGACTTAAATTTCCCAGATGTTTTATTTATCTCTATTTTATCTCAATGTATTTGACCTTTTAAATAGATTCCACATATAAGTAACATCATGCAATATTTTTCTTTCTGTGCCTACTTAATTTCATTTAGTATAACCTATTCCCATTCCTGCCTCTTTCATTTGGCCTGTTAATGGTCACCAAGGCTGTTCCCATGTCTTGGATTTTGTAAACAGTATTGCAGTGAGCATGGGGGTGCAGACATGTTTTTGAGGTGCCGATTTCACTTCTTTGGGTATTTATCCCAAAGGTAAACTATTGGCCACGCAGTAGTTCTATTTTTAGTTTCTTTACAAACTTTCAGACTGTTTTGCATGAAGGCTGTAGCAATCTTCTTTCTTTCCAGCATTAAGCAGGAGCTTGCTTTTCTTCAAACCCTTGGCGGCATTTATTATCTATTGTCTTTTTAATAATAGTCATCCTAAGGGCTGTGATATCTCATCATGATTTTGATTTTCATTCCTCTAACAGTGATGATGTGAGCACCTTTTAATATACCAAACACTCATTTGTATGTCTTCTTTGAAGAAATATTTATTTAGGGTCTTTTGCCCATTTGTTCGTTGGGTTATATCTCCTTGTGATTCGTGTATGAGTTCTTCACAATTTTGGTGTTAACCCCTTATTGAATGTTTAATTTGCAAATACTATTTCTGAATTCCTAGGCTTTTCATGTTTTAAAACATTTTATTAGTGCATGTTTGTAGTACATGGTGATGACATGGAGTTGGTACATGTACAGATCTTTCTTCATTTCTTCCCCCTCTCTTCCTGCTATCTCTTGGTCTTCTTTCATTTTGAAAAAGATCTATCTCCCTGTATTTGTATTATCTATTTTTAATTTGGCTCTTTCATTTATTTACACTTTGGGTTTCTCACCTATGAGAAGCTATGCTGTAAGAAATGTTGGTAGAAAGAGGGAAGGAGGTGATAGGGGGTCTTATTGGAGGACTGGCAGTATTTGTGGATGAAGGGATTCAAAGAAGAAGACATAGCTCTATCCTCAGTACCCAGAGGAACTGAGTGGCTGCCAGAAGTGGATGCCATGGAGTTCAAGGGCACGAGCTGGGGCAAAGGTTTTGTGGGGTAGGGAGCACATTCATGACTTTGAAAAAGGATGAAATACCACAGAGCCATAATCTAAACTATCTACTTCCATGACTGATGACTCATTCTGAATTGCACTCAAAGCAGGCTATACCCAGGAAGCTGCTGTCAAGCCTCACATTCAGGCAGAATGAAAGCCCTTTTAATTTTTTTCCTTGAAGTCACTTAGGACACAAGTGGGAACCACCAGAGCCATGCAGTGGGGCAAATACACTAACTCGACTTGAAATTAATGCTGCCAGATTAGCAGATTTTGGTATTTTTCTGTTTCATTAGTTATAAAGCATTGCTTGTGTTGAAACTGTGTGAGTACAGTGTTATTTCACCACCTAACACCTTGAGCCCTGAGTTACAGAACTAGGTCCTGAGAGACGGTTTCTCTCAATCTCTCTCTCTCTCCCACCTCCTTCTCTCCCTCATCTCTTGTGTGTCTCCCCCTTCTCCATCTCCTTCTCTGTCTCTCTTCCATGCACACGCACACTCACACTCTCACTCCACATTGTCCTTGGAGCAGCCACCTCAGGGACACTGTGAACCTCGCCCGTTCACCCTTATGCTGTCTTCATGTTTGACAGTTCTCACCTGTAGTTTTCTTTTCTCTTTGCCTCTCCTCAACTCCTATCCCAATCCGGGTCTGATTTTAGTTACATCTGGAAATACATCCCTCCAGCAAGACAGCTCTGGGGACAGTGTGAGTCACCTGTCCTTTTACAGTTATGCCAAAGTCCTGATGAGGATGCCTGCAAGTTTAGAGGTCGAGGAACCAAAGGTACTTTCTTTCTGGCTGCTGTTCTGTTTTTTTAAGTTTTATAACCCATAGATTCTCCCCAGTTATTGATGTGATGAGTCCTCATTTGAACGTTTCTAAACATAGGTGGAGAAGCATAAATAAGAAAATAAAGATTGCACATCTTGCAACTGTCCACATTCTGTGTAGGCTACAGTTGTACCCTGCCATAAGCACTTGCAGTTCCATTTGTTTCTTTAAAGTTACAAACCGTAAGGCCACTCGAGCTTCTCACCCCCACTGTGTCAGGTGGTTTTACATAGATGTCTCTGGAAGGATCTGTACTTGAGCAAGTGTGATCTAACTGAGCTTTGATTCTGCAGGACAGAGCACCTTGTCTGTTAACCCGCATTGTTAATCACTTGGCTAAAATTGTGTTGCTTCCAGGGAGGTTGGCCTGGGCATGATCAGTGTTTACTCAAAGTGTTCTTTCTAGATGCCCAGCAGGTGACTGCCGCTTTTGTAAATACAGTCTTCTTTTCTGGGAAAGCATTGTGTTTGCATTGTTCTTTGAGCAAGCACAGAATATTGTTTTCTGTTTCCAGGTTCTCATTTGCTACGCTGAATGCTTTTGCTTTCTGCAACGGTTCAGCTGCATAGGATAAACAACCACTGCTGTGCATGAGCAAATGTGCACCAATGTGCACACACAGCACACGCATGACGTCCCCAGCCAAGTAGAATCCAGAGAACAAGCTGGGGTAACCATTCCAGTTTTAGGATGGGGAGTTTCTATAATATGACAGTTTTTACAATTGAAAAGACAACTTGTATCTTAGGTTTTTTTTTTAAAGAAATTACTGATGCTATCAAAGGAAGAGAGCATGCTTTTTATGCTGAAAGGACTCAAGTGTGTTTGCTTCAGGCACCTCCCAGGGTTATAGAAGTCAGAGTGGTGGTGGTACACACTCCCTCTTTCTTTCAAATAGAATTGTATCTGCTAAAGTGTCAGGAATGACCTGCTTCTAACTGCTTGAGAAAATAGGTTCTTCAGCAGCAAAATGCCTAAAACTAACTTTTCTTAATCAAATCATTTTTCTACCCTTTTCTATATTGTCCACTTCATTGTCCTTGGGCCCCTTGCAGGTGGAAAGCTGAATATTCAGTAGTGAGCACACAGAAGCCCCCTCTTTCCCAAGAAGAAGCCAGTGCCTACATGAGAGGACCAGGAAACTCCCACTCACTCCTGCCTCTTTCTGGCATCCATCAGTCTTGCACAAGCTGGTCTGGGGTACTTTCTAAGAGTGGGCATGACTTGGAGGGCAGGGCAGACTCAGAGCCTTTGCAGAGTAGGATACCATTTGGGCAGCAGGGCTGTTCTGTGTTGCTTCCCTTTCTGGCGAGTGAGTTGCCAGCATGCTGTGTCATCTTAGATATTCCCGCTGTCGGTATTCAAGTCTCTGTGATATATGTACACATCATATGGAAGCTTTCATAGGCTAATATATTTATTTTTGGGGCCAGCATGTAGGCACTGCTGTGATAGACACAAGTGAGAGATGCTGCAGGCTTGGATTAAGCAGATGTAAATAGGTGCTGAGGAGTGGTCAAGTTTTGGATCTGATTTTAAAGGTTCAGACAACAGCTGGACAGAATGCTTATGGGTGTGAAAGGAATACGGAGTACAGGATGACTGCCAATGCTGCATCCTGAGCAACTGCACAGAAGGAGTGCCTTTGAGAGGGGAGCTCTGAGGACTTTGAACTGTGCAGGTGTGGGACTCAGGTCTGGGACCTCTCTAACTCTGCCTGTTGTCACCAGCCTGTGTCTGTCTTCCTGAAAAAAGATTCCTCCAGATAAGATAACTGTAGTTGGCAGTTTGGTCTGTCTCCTACTACTCTTTTTATCTCAATCCAAGTTGACTTTGTCCCCTCTACAGCACTAAAATAACTCATATGGAAATCAAAACTTACATTTTCCTAAATTCAGTATATTGTCTGTGCTCCTTTAGTGATGTTTTATCAGTATTTGATAGAGTTTCTCTTTCTTGGAAATGTGTGGATTTTCCTCCAGGTCATCCCTGTGCCTGGGTCATCTGATCACCCTCCATCACGACCTGCTTTCCCCTCTCTCCCCCGTGTCAGTGTGGGCTGACCTCAGCTTAGCCTGGGTTCCTCCTTTCTGAGCCTGTTCTTCATTACAACACAACAGCCTGGGCTATGGGTAAAACTTCCAGTAAAACTACCTAGTCTCAAACAACTTCGGCCTTCAACCTCTTGTTACTGTCCCTCAATCCAGTCACTTCTTGTTAGTGCCCCTGAGTTCCATCCAACCAGACCACTGGCCTAGTTCTGGATCTGAGTATTCAAATGTCTGTGTGACATTCCCATTTGCATCGCTATTCATATTGTATTGAACAGATCCCAAACTGAGTTCAAACATCCTTATCACTTTATTGAATAAGATATAATTTTTATTATACTCATTTTTCTCATAGCAGCACCTGGGGACAGAACAGGATCTCTGGTATGAACAGTAGAGATACACGTTATAGCCACTGGGCTGAGAAGCGGGTCAGTGTTACTGGTGACCATGCACACGGTTGCTGTCACATTTCTGAGGTCACTGAAAATGTGCCCTTATTGCTGAATGTGGACCTAGAGACTTAGTAAGAGTTCTGTGATCTAACAGGAAAACGTTTGTTGCTATCATGCGAGCCATCAGATCTGCATTATATATGTGACATAGCTGCCATTGTCTGGGTGTTGTAGAATAATGGAGTCAGTACAAGATAGATTTGGGCTTGTGAAATCACATGTACAAGATAAACAGCTAATTAATAAATGGCAATGGTTCTAAATAGTCACTTTTTTGAAGATATTCAGATAGCCCGTAAACATACCACAGAGGTTCAGTATCTTTAGTCATTAGAGAATGCAACCACAATGAGTTACCACTTCACACACTCCAAGATAAAATAAAAAGGGAGGCAACAATAAGTATTGGTGAAAATTTTCACACTCATTAAACAGTTAAATGTTTTTCAATGGACAGTAACAAGCATTGGCTTTGAGAAATCACAACCCTCACATTAATGATAGGAATGTAAACTGGTATATTTCCTGAGAAATACCAGATGTGGCAGATCCTCAGACAGTTATACATGGAGTGACCTTCTTAGCTAACAATTCCACTTCTAGGTACATACTCAAAGGACAATAAAACACTTGTATACAGGTGTATGTGTATGGCAGCATTATTTACTATGGCCAAGAAGTGGAAACAGTATAAATATTCACCAACAGATGAGTGGATAAACTAAATACAGTCTACTCATAAGCTAGAATATTATTCAATAACAAAAAGAAATGAAATACTGCATGCTACAACATGGATGAAATTTAAAAACCTCATCCACATGCTATATGACTTATGTTGTAAGTTTTAATTTTGTTTTGTTTAGTTTATGCCAAATATGCAGAATAGACAAAAAATCATGCAGATAAGAAGTAGATTAGTTTTTTCCGAGGAATGAGTTTTGGACAAGCTTGGATGGTCAAAGGAGGCAACTGCTAATACAGGCAGGGTTTCTTTTTGGGTGGCAAAATGGCATGAAATTAATTATGGTGATGGCTGTGCAACTATGTGAACCTAGTAAAAATCATTGACTGTACACTTTAAGGAATGAATTTTATGGTATATAATGCATGCCTGAATTTAGCCAATTACATCTCAGCTCCTGCAGGAAGGAAACTTCTCTGGGGAAGGTGTAAAATCATACACTGCCACAGGCTTGAATTTCTCTAGAGAAAGATGAGGGAAACCTACTTCAGACCCTGACAATTAAACATGCTTCTGTGGACAAAACGGGAAGATGTGCACTGTCAAACAGATTAATTTCAGTAATTTTCAATTTAAGTATATCTTGAAGTCATTTTCATTCCTTTGCTGATAGCTTTGAGGATCTGCATGTTTGTGGTCCTAAAAGTGTGGGGTTTTTTTTGTTTGTTATTGTTGGGAATGGCCTGGAGTTGATGTCCAGGTTCCCGTGGGCATTTCTTACCAGGCAATGTGAAGGGTAAGCCACGTGAGATGTGCTAGGGGTGCACTGCTGGCTGACAAGTTGGAGCAGCAGTGACAGGGCCAGGCTTCTGTTCCCAAGGCAGCTATGCAAGACCCTGGGCCTCACAGAGGTGGGCTCTTCAGAGATATCTGCTGTCTTTTGTCCAATCTGAGGTTCTTAGCTCCTCCCCAGGCAGTGAACTCCTATGATAGCTGGGAAGTGGCTCAGTGGATGTCTGCCACTGAGATCCTCTAGAGAGCAGAGCAGGGGTTTCCTGGCAGAAACCCTAGAAAGAGTGAAAGCCAAAGCCATTTGAAGGATCCTGACATGGAATGAACATTGGAGGCACAACAGGGCACAGTTCCCTAGATTTTGCATTTCTCCTCTGCTCATGGAAGTCATCAGAACAGTAGCAGCTGCTGCTGCCTAGGACATTTCACAGCCTGGATCTTTGGTGGAGTGGATGCTCTTGGTGGCCTAACTGTACCCACTGATTCTCCCTTGTTCAGAAAGTATCAGCTCTTAAAGAAATGCCTTCCCTGGATCCAGTGATGTGTTTCAAAGGACCCAGGAGGGCCTTGTCCACAGTGCTCAGGTATAGTTTTCTCAGGGAGATGATCCCATAGTTCTTGAGATGCTCCAGATCACTTCACATAACAGCACCTAAACAGTTGGGGATTCTGGAGGCTTCTGAGTGGAGAACTGTGATCTGCTGGAACTTGGCATTGATGCAGAGTGTGAGGGAGGGTGTTGGCTAGACAGGAGAGGTTATAATCAGCTGCATAGTCAAGACGGGACAAGCTGGGCTGGAAGGACTCAGACAAGATACACATTGCAGGGTGAATGGAAGGATCTAGACTGGTGGACAGGCCAGGTTGGAGGGAGGAATGTGAGCTCTGGATGAGAAAGGATGGGGCTAGTCAGACAGAGGGTAGAAGGTCAGGATGAGACAGGACAGTGCTAGCTGGGAATGTTAAGTGGGGAGGGCGGGCAGAGACAAGTCAAAGATAGCTAGGTATGGGTCCTGTACCAGGAGTAGGGCAGGGATTGATTATAACAAGGCCTTGTGATGAGGTTGCTGGGCTCAGCATGAGGAGCTTGTACTGTGCAGCCTCAGGGTCAGGGATGGTGCTTCCTCTTGGCCTCTCTCAGAAGGAGTCGTCATCTGTTAGAGGTTAAAACTGCCTCTCTCATTTTGTATCTTTGTTAGGAGGTTCTTACCTATCATGCTGTAGAAGGAATATGTTAACAATATTTTACTGTATATTTCAAATAACTAGAAAAGATGATTTTGGATGTTTTCAACAGAAAGTAATGTGTTCAAAGTATTGAATTTATACTAATTATTCTAATTTTATCATTATGTAATGAATACAGGTATTGAAATATCACATTGTATCCCAAAAATATGTAGAATTATTACATAACAATTAAAATAAATAAAACAAGTAGAAAACAAAGAAGAACTAGAAGATTTTAGTAAGGGAAACTGGAAAGAGATAATCTGTTAACTTGATTAACTGAACCTGCAAGTTACATGAGCATACATATACCCATGCTCACATATATCTAAATAACTGGTAAACTTGTGAGTTTAAAATTGTTTCTATTATATTCTCAATTGCATGTAAAATTATTTAATATTTTTATTCATAGCAACTCTTCAAATCTCTTTCTCAGAGTGATACACTGGAAGGTAATTTACATTTTAGCTTTATTTTTTTAAAGTTTTAATTTAATCAATTTATTTGTTAATTATTTTGGTTCCAGGAATTGAATTCATGACTTCACAAGTTCCAGGCAAGTACTTGGCTATTGAGCTATATACCTGACCCCACTAGCTTTTTTTTATTTAGAGAAAGAAAGCAAAACAGAAAAAAGGGTAGAAAAATACAGAATTTTAAAAACAACAGTAAGAACTCACTAGTTAATAAGTTACATATTGTCATCTTAGAAATAGTTGTTCAAGT
The DNA here is from genome assembly GCA_004027295.1 of Dolichotis patagonum. NCBI lineage: Eukaryota > Metazoa > Chordata > Mammalia > Rodentia > Caviidae > Dolichotis > Dolichotis patagonum. The sequence goes on along the minus strand of PVJX010010308.1, from coordinate 15,834 downwards.
TACAAAATCAAAGCATAAAATGTGGACAAACAATGGTGGTGCAAACCATTCTGTTTGATAAATCAACAAAAACTTAGTAGTATGGTTATCTATCTTGCACACTTGAGCATTTCCCTTTTATTGTTACAATATCTGTTATACATTTTGGATCTTATTACTCCTTCAGTTTTTATTATTTTTTTACACTAGAGAGACGATGTGATATTTACAAATATGAGTCTGATTTATTTTACTTATGAGGATAGTCTTAAGTTGCTTCCATTTACCTACAAAAGTGTCAAGATCATCCTTTTTATAGCCGCATAATAGCCTATTGTATAAAAATACCACATTTTTTTCATCCACTCTGCAGTTGATAGGCATTTTGGTTGTTTCCAAGATTTATCTATTACAAATTGTGCTGCTATGAACATGGGTGCACATATGTTGCTGTGACATGACATTTTCAATTTTTCTGGGAAAATACCCAGGAGAAGAATAGCTGGATTGAATGGAATTTCCAATCCTAGTTTTTTGAGGAAACTCCATACTGATTTCCATAGTGGATGTACCAGTCTACATTCCCACCAACACTGGAGAAGTGTTCCTTTATCCCCACAGCCTTACCAACATTGCTTATCAGTTGTTTGATTGATGGCAGCCATTCTTACCAGAGTGAGATGAAATCTCAATGTTGTTTTAGTGTGCATTTCTCAAATGACCCATGTTGGTGAACATTTCTTCAGGTATTTATTTGCCATTTGTGTATCTTCATATGAAAACTGTGTGTTCATCTCAGATGCTCATTTTTGGAGAGGTGTTTGAATTCAGGGGGCTTGGCATTTTTCAACTCTTTATGTGTTCTGGATATAAGTCCTTTGTCTGAGGGGTTGTCATCTAAAATTCTTTCCCATTCTATGGGTTTTCTTTTCACTGTGTTGGTGATTTCTTTTGAAGTGCAAAAACTTTTTAATAATATGAGATCCCAGTTGTTGATTCTTTGAAGTTTTTCCCATACAGTTTGCATTTTGTTCATGAATTCTCTGCCTACCTCTATGTCCCCAAGATTTCTACCTACCTTGTCTTCCAGTAGATTGTGTTTCTGTTTTAATATTTAGATCTTTGATCCACTTTGACATGAGCTTAGTGCATAGTGATAGGCATGGGTCTAGTTTCAATCTTTAGCATGTGGAAAGCCATTTTTTCCCAACACCTTTTATTAAAGAGGCTATCCTTTTTCCAGTGAACATGTTTAGCACCTTCGTCAAATATCAGGTGGCGGAGTGTCTTTGTAGTTGTGTTTGCATCTTCTAATCTGTTTCATTGATCCTCAGGGCTATTTCTTTGCCCATACCATGCTGATTTTATCACTGTAGCTTTGTATTATAGTTTCAAGTTGGAATTGAGATGCCTCCTGCCTTGCCTTTGTTGCCAAGAATAGCCTATTATAGGTTTCTTCTGTTTCCAAATGAATTTTAGGAGTGTTTTCTCTAGATCTGTGAGCTATGTTAATGGTATTTTCATTGGGATTACTTTAAATCTGTATAACAGTTTTGAAAGTATGGCCATTTTCACAATGTTGGTTCCTCCTAGCCAAGAGCAAGGAATATCCTTCTATTTTCTAATATCCTCTTCAATCTCCTTTTTCGAGTATATAGTTTTCAGTGTAAACGTCTTTTTTGTTAGGATGATTCCTAAGTATTTCATTTTTTTAAATGCTATTGTGAAAGGTGATATTTCAATAATTTCTTTTTCAGTGAGATTTTTTGTTTGTGTACAGGTATGCTATTAATTTTTGAGTGTTGGCTTTGTATCCAGCTACACTGCTGAATTTGTTTATTACCTCTAATAGTCTTTTAATGTAATATTTGGACCTTCTGTATAGAGTATCATGTTGTCTGCAAATAGTGATAATTTAACTTCTTCTTTTCTTATCTTTATTTCTTTTATTTCTCTCTCATCTGATTGCTCTGACTAGTATTTCCAGAACTATATTGGATAGGAATGGTGATAGTGGACATCTTTGTCTTGTTCCTGATTTTAGAGTGAAAGCTTTCAGTTTTTGTCCATTTAGTATAATATTGGCTGTTGATTTGTCATAGATGGCCTTTATCAGATTGATGTAGATACCATATATTCCAATTTTCTGTAGGGTTTTTATCATGAGCAAATGCTGGCATTTATCACAAGTTTTTCTTTGTCTATTGAGATGATCATGTGGTTTTTGTTTTTGGCTCTGTTGATATGGTGTATTAGATTTACTGATTTACATATGTTAAACCATCTCTGCATTCCAGGAATAAATCCCACTTGGTCATGATATATAATCTTCTTGATGATTTGCTGCAGTCTACTTGCCAGTGTTTTATTGAGAATCTTTGCATCAATGTTCATTAGTGAGATTGGCCTGTAGTTCTTCTTTTTGGTTGGGTCTTTCTCTGGTTTTGGTATCAGAGTGATACTTGCCTCCAGGAATGATTTAGGGAAGCTTCCCTTTCGGGTTCATTGAAGAGTTTCAGGAGTATTGGCATCAAATCTTCTCTAAATGTCTTATAGAATTAAGCCATAAATCCATCAGGACCTGGATTTTTCTTTGTTGGTAAGTTTTTAATCAGATTTTCAATTTTGGTAGCTGATATTGGTTTATTCAAAGTGGTTATATCTGCTTGATTGAGCTTTGGTAGTTCATAGGTTTCTAGAAATCTATTTCTTCTGTTTTCCACCCTATGTGACTAGAGATTTTCAAAGTAGGTATTCATGATCTTTTGATTTTCCATGGGATCTGTAGTAATTTCTCTCTTTTCAGTCCTTATTGCATGAATTTTAGTTTTTTCTTGACTAAGTTGGCTAGAGGATTATCTATTTTGTTTATTCTGTCAAAAAAGCAGCTCCTTGTTTCATTATTTCTTTGTATTTTTTTAGACTCAATTGCATTAAATTTTGCTCTGATGTTTACAATTTCATCTCTTCCATGAGCTTTGGGTTTGACTTGCCGTTCTTTTTCTGAAAGCTTGAGATGTAGCATTAGTTTTTTTTTTCTCATTCCATTTTTTTTGATGTGATAATTTATTGCTATATATTTCCCTCTTAGGACCTCTTTTATTGCATCCTACAAGTTACAATATGTTGTATACACATTTTCATTGAATTGTTGATATTGCTTAATTTATTCCTTAATTTACCTGTAACTCACTGATTGTTAAGATGGTTATTATTTAATTTTCATGTATTTATGCAGTTTTTGCAATTTCTTTTGCAATTTCCAATTTCAATTTCCAATTTCAATGCACTATGATTAGACAATATGCATGGGATAATTTCAGTCCCTTTGCATTAACTTAAGAATGTTTTATGGGCTAATATATAGTCTGTTTTGGAGAATGTCCCCTGTGCAGCTGAGAAGAATATATATTCTGATGTGGTTGGGTGGAACACTCTGTAAACATCTACTAAGTCCATTTTTTCACAGTTATGATTCAGTTCTATTATTTGTTTGCTGACTTTTTGTCTAGTTGATCTATCTCTTTATGACAATGGGGCATTAAGGTCCCCTATTACAATTGCATTCTTGTATATTTGTTTTTTCATGTCCATTAATATTTGTCTTATATAGTTGGACACTCCTGTATTTGGTGCATATATATTTATAATGTTAGTAATTCCTCTTGAATTTTTCCACTAACAAGTATGTAGTGGCCTTATTTTTCTCTTCTAATCATTTTGGATTTGAAGTTCTCATTGTTTGCAAACAGAATAGCTGCCTCTGCTTTTTTTAGGTTCCTGTTACATGGAATACTGTTTTCCATCCTTTGACTTTTAATCTATGAGTTTCCTTTTGAGTTAGATGTGTTTCCTATATATAGCATATTGTGGGATCCTGTTTCTTGATCCATTCTCTCAATCTATTTCTTTTAATAGGTTAATTGAAGCCATTTACATTGATGGATATAACTGATAGGTACTGGCTCAACTTTGTAATGTTATTTTCCTGCTGTTAGTTTTCTGCTGTTTCCCCTTGTTTAATTGCTTGCCCTGCCTGGTGGTTTCTTTCAGCTGTTTTTCTGGAAGCTGTTACAATTTTTATCTCTATCTAGTATGTCTTTCAGTACTCTTTCTAGGGTTGGTTTGGTGCATATGAATTTCTTCAGTTGTTCTTTGTCATGGAAGTATCTTGTTTCTCCATTAAATTTGAAAGAAAGTTTTGTTGGGAACATCAGTGTGGGTTGAAAGTTGTTTTCCTTCAGGGCTTGAAATATTCACTCCAAGGTCTTCTTAACTTGAGGGTTTGTGCTGAAAAGTCTGCCGTTATTCTAGCGGGCTTTCCTTGATAGGTGAGTTGTATCTTTTCTCTAACTGCTTTTAGTATTCTTTCTTTATTTTGTATGTCTGGGATCTTAATTATTATATGTCTGGGTGTAGATTTATGTTGATTGTGACTGTTTGGCATACTGTAAGCCTCACTTATCTGCATGTCATATTTTTTCTCCATGTTTGGGAAATTTTCTAGTATTGCTTCCGTGAATAGTTTCCCAATGTCATTTGTGTTGACTCCTGCATCTTCATTAATGCCTATTAGTATTATATTGTTTTTCTTGGAGTCATCTTGAAGCTGCTGAATTGTCATTTTCATGCTGATTTGTTATTTTAAAGGTCTATCCTTTCATAATCACTAGCTGAAATCCTTTCCTCAAGGTCCAAAGTTGTACCCTCAGCTTCATTTAAATAGTTTTGCCAGCTTGCAATAGAATTTTTTGTTTCCTGGATATTTCTTTGAATTTGTTTCATGTATTCTGCTTGTTTTCTATGTTGGTCATTCAAGGTTTTAATCAGTTTCCATGCTCCTGTACTTTTTAGAATCTATTTCTTCTCTAGCTATACTAAACAACTCCTTTACTAAGGTTGTCATTTCTGTCTTTATGTGAGAAACTCTTTCTAATTTGATTTCCTCTATAGCCTCATGGACTTGTTTCTTTATTTCACTTTCTATCTTTTCAGAGATTTCAAGTGTATGATTTTTAAATTCCTCTATTTCAATGTCTCCTGTACTTGGTCCTCATGGACTCGATGTTTGAGATTGCATTTTGCTTTTTCATTTTGTCATTTTCACCTTTTCAGCTAATATTTGATCTTTCAATCCCACTAGTCTGAATTGTCAGTTGAATGTATCTTATGGTCATACTGTGTGGTTGATGTTTTTCTGATTGCTGAGTACCATGATAAAGAGTACAGCCAGTCATGTGAATTCCTCCTGCAGGGCCTGTTGGGTGGGTCCTATATTCCTCCTAGTCTGACCAGCCTAGGAGTATTGATGTAAGTCAACCCTTAGTATCTGCTGTTACTATGTCTTCCGGTTGTTCTGCATTGCCAGATCTCCATATACATAGTGTTTGTCTTGCCTTCCCTATTGTGTCAATGGGTGTCTCATAAGCCTTATCTACAGGTTAGAGGAGGCCTTATTGGCACATTCCTCAACCCATCTGATATTCTCTGTATGGAGGAGGAACTCACCCACACTCTTGAAGCTCTCCAAGGTCCTACAGCTGGAGGGTACTTTGCTACTACTTCTGTTTATCCACTGAAGACCTCTATTTTATGGGAAAACTCACCACACTGACGGGAGCCTGCTGAGGTCTTGTATTTGGATGAGGGGTTACTGAATCTCCCATTAACCCAGCGAAATTAATCCACTGCAGCCCAAGGTTCTAGGAGGAGGAGGGGTAGCTGAAGATCAGTAGCAATACTACATCCAGGAGGTGGGGGAGGTCCTTGAGGTTGGGATGATAGGTGTGGAAGTGGCCTGTTCTCCACACTGGAGTGCTAGGGTTTGAGGGTGGGACAGCAGTCCCAGAAGTGGCCTGACCTCTGTGCTGGAAATCTGGGGTCCTTAGCTTTAGCTTCAGATAAATAGCTTTCAGTCAGGACTTTCAGTCAGTAGAGCCAGTACTGCATAGCTGACTTCCTTTGTCTCATTCCCATTGCAGAGAAAAGGCCAAAGCATGAAAAGTACACTTTTTGCCTTGGAGTGTCCTGAGTTTACTACCACTGCTTTTTATTCCAATTTCCATTTTAATGGAAGACTTGTTCCTTCCCATGTCTAACTGCACTAGTAGCATGGACTGGCATTTTAAATGATCTGCTTCTGGCCACAGTGTGATGATCAGTAGCTCCTACTCTTTTCTAGAAAACAAATACAAGAAGGACCATGCCATCAATATGTCTTTATCCATCAAGAATTCAAGGCACATAGAAAGGGGCTCATTCACTTCAAACTGCTCTCACTGAGCTGCCTGTTGGGCCGTCCAGGCCCAGCAAACAGGACCCCCTGGCAGACTCTTGGAAGAGGAAGTAGGGCACATTATTACTGATACCTCAGCTCAGCCTTTCCAGGGGAACAGCCTTGCATTAAATGTATCTCCTAAGACATGAGCCAGAGCATGAGTGTTTCTTAATTTTGCTCAAATTAAGGAACAAAGGAGTCAAAAGATGTTACTACCCAGAATTCATAATCTTCTCCCCTTAAGTTTGCTGAGCAATTTGCATTTGTGAACAAGTGAGTATACTCAAGGATGTATTAACAAGGCTGTGAACATAGATGCCTCTGAGTCCTGCATATGTGACAGTGGTTCTCACAAGGGTATATGAGTGTGACCTGGGCCTGGCAGGTGAGCAGGTATGAGTGATGGTGTTGGAGGAGGTGGCTGTGGATATGAGGTGTGAGATTGACCTGGGATGTGTTCAGGAACCAGTAACCTGATCAAGGGAGAACTGTAGACAGGACAGTGAAAGATGACCTGTTCTAAATTACATTTTTGACCTGTTCTGTCTTTGAGAGTTTTTACTCACTCATGGTTCTTTTTGTTATATCTTACTTATCAAGTGAATTTATCTGCTATAGATCCTTGTCATCTGTCTATGTACCTGTTATAGTTTGTGTCTAGATGTCCCCCCGAAATCTCATGCACTTTTAGATGGGGCTCTCTTGGCTGAATCTAGAGATTATGAATAATTCATGGTTCAGTGCTAGGTTTGAGGATGCTGGGATTAAGAGTAGGTGACTGTGGGATCAGTCTACTGATTGGATTGGTACCACCATAATCCCAGCAATCTGGATAAAATAAAAGGGACAAAAACAGCTTGTCTCTCTCTTTCTTGTTGCTTTTGCTGTTTTCTCCTGCTGTGAATTCCTCTGCCATGTGCCACCATACATTGGAGCCAGCCAATTATGGATTGAAACCTCTACAAACTGAGCTAAATAAACCTCTCCCCCTTTAACTTTGGGGGTCAGATATTTTGTCTCAGCAACAAGAAGAGTAACTAAGAGAATATTCTAGTGACAAGACCAACAAGGGTCCTGTGGGCATTTAAAGCATCATCTGGGAATTGATTGAGGCATTTAAAGGAAAAGAAAGGCCTCTTATATCAGCCAGATTATGCTGATCTATATTTACACATTTGAAAATTTGATAATGATGAAAAAGAGCATAACAATATGATTTGCTATAGCTAATGCATCATATTGTAATATATTGTATAGTAAAACTGGAAATGGTTTTACATTCCTGTAACTTCTCTGCTTTCCTCCTTCTTTCTTTACATGACAAATTTTCCCTCTGGTTTCTTCCTGCCCTGGGATTGTCTGTCCTTCCCATAGCTGCCATTAGCTCTAGTGTTCCCTCTACATATGTGATCCTGGGCTGCTAGCCTCCCCTTTTCCATTGCTGGATCTTAGCCTGGCCAGTAGAGCCTTCTTGGTCCAGCAGCTGTCCCTATGCAGGGCCCCTTAACCTCCTCTTCTTTCTATGCTCAGCCTTACTGCACCTCGGGGCCATGAACCTTCTTCCACAGAGTTCACGGGCTAACTCTTGCCCCTCCTTCATGCAACTTGTCACCCCCAGATAGTCTTGCTGAGTGCAGCCTGCTACTCTGTGCTCAACAGTGCACAGATGCTAACTTTTTGCTGTACCCTGAGCCCTACCCAAGGCCTTAGGTATCATCTTTTCTCTAGCCCTGTCCAGGCACGTACCAGTCCTTGGTGGTTGGTGTGGAAACCTTTCAGAGATCAGGGCACTGTTTGAATCTCTTGACTTTGCTTGTCTAGTAGAACCCAGTGCTTGGGGACTGTTTGGGCTCTCTTTACTAAAAATATTGGTCATTTCTTTCATCTGAGGGAATGCCCCCTGTGACAGGCTGTGGCCTTTTCCTTGCTCCAAGATGCTTTTTAGTAGTACTTGATTTCTGATCATGATGAGTCCATGGAGGGATAGCGTGGGTTCTGAGCAGAACTGACAGTGCTTCCCTAGCCCAGATGCAGGTAACGAGTATCAGCATGGAGCACTGTGTGCTGAGAACAAGTGGAGTAACCATGGCCCGAGTCAGCCACCTACCCTTCTACTATACTGGAACCCCGTTTCTTAACTGGAATTCGTTACACCTGGGGCTCTAGTCAGCCCTACTGTGGTCTGCACACTGGGGCTGGAGATTGCTGGAGAAGCAGAGTTTTCCAGGAAGGATGTGATCTGAATTTTCCTGCTTCAGAGCATTGCCAGAGATGGGTGACGTGTGTACAAGAAGGGCTTCGTGGAAGGAGTTGACACACTTTCAAGTGAAATAACTGAGGGTACTTAGCAAGTTAAAGCCAACTTCGTCTCTTGGGGTTTTCTTTTTAATTTATTATTTTAAACCTGTTAACAAACTATAATGTTGGCTGTTATTCCCCAAAATAATTAATTATAGGCAAACTGAAAGAATTCCAAAGAGGTTAAGCTGGGCAACTCCACCTAATAGATTAAATGCTGTAATTAATATTGCTCCAGAAGCCTCCTCTCATTTGACTCTTAATTATATTTTGCTGATTCTTTTTCCAGCCCATGGCGGAGTTATGGTTCCTGCTCTGCACACCGGTGGCAGTAATACCAATGAGACCCCTTGGGGAGCTCACAGCCCTGGCAGGCTTTCATCATACAGATCTGTTGCCAAGATATTCCTGATTCCTTTGACAGGAGCTTGTAACTTGAGTCAGGCTCATTTTCAGAGGAATGGCATGATGAATGGTGGCAGTCCCACAGTGTCCCTGTTTCTAGGGTTGCAGATTGGCTTCATGGAAGTACCCCCACCTGGGACCCCCTGTGCACCTGCCTCTTTGTATTATTGCCAGGTTCCTGCTGTTCCCATGAGTGTGTGAGGGAAAGACGATACTGGAGCTATGAGGTGTTCCCCTCTCTGGGGGAGCGGCGCCCAGGCTCTAGGGAGCAGCTGTGTACCTCGACCAGATGATATAGCCCAGAGGGAAAGCATATTTTGGCTTTACTGTGACCTCAGGGCCATAAACTGGTGGAATCCACTTGGGCCAGTCTGACTGGAAACTGACTGGAAGGGGAGGATATCCCCTGCACCCTAACATTCTGGAGACTAAATTTGGGCTGTGGCCAGTGGAATCCACGATACTGTATGTGAGCTCCTTGCATTTCTCCTAGCTTCTCCTCCCAGAACACCTGAATTCACTTTTACAGGCTGCTGAGAGGGCCTACTCTCAGCATCCCTCCTGCCTCCTGCCTCTGGCAGTGCATACCTGCACAGAAACCTTCCTTTCTTAGGGACACACTCCCTCAGCCCCAGGTGAGGGATGTAACTGTGACTGTAATTTGGGATACATCTGACAATTCTGCTCCCTAGTATTTTTCCTCGGTCTGATTTCACATCTCTTCTCATTTAGTTTTATTCACCTACATATTGAATTAGAAGTTTTATGATAAAGAGTGAGAATCTCTTGTCCCAAGGAACTCCTGCATACACACTCCAGGGCAATTTCTTCAGTTGAAGCTACTTTTATTCTGTGTTGTATAGTTTGTGGATTTCACTTTCTATTCTTTTAATTTGATATCTTTTTTCTTTACTTGTCAACCTTTGACATTGGCTATTAGAATTTTATGAAAACTGAAGATTGTGATGCTGCATAGGGGAAAAGTAAGCTCTTCATGAATACTAAGTCATCTTAAGCAGAGTGGCTTAAAATAATAGTTGTTTGTATAACTAGTGCTTCTGCAGATCACAGGCTGGGCTGGGCTCCAGAGGGCAGCCCTTCTGGTGCTGCTGGCTTTCATACACTTTGTGAGTGTTGCACTACATTTTAGACTCAACAAAACACCACATGCTTTTAAGAACTAACTCTCCTTTAGATTGACAGTGAGTATACGATTATATTTCTGTCAGGATTACACCTGAAAGAATTCCAAGAAGCTGGTAAGTCACCAATACAAGATCAGTCATCTGCCAGGTAAAATGGCAAATGACAGCAAGGTATAAAGAAATAGCTGAGGAAGCAAGAGAACTGCCCAGTTGGGCCACCCTAGGGTCCAAACCCTGGATTAGGAGCTTAGTGTGTGCTGGCTGGTTTATGCCATTGTTTTGAGTATTTATTTTTAATAACAGTGAATAACAGTGACCCATAAGTTGATACTGGAAGTGAGTATTGGTCTAGTTAAAACTGAATAGAAAACCTCTGAGAAACTGAAAGTGGTATCTTATAAATCTTTAATGTAGATGAAATGGGTTTTAGGAAATCTAGCATGTGTACATGCTAGCATGTCTACAGAAATTCAGTCCTATCCTGAATTCACCTTAGCCTCCTGATTGTGACTTTCCCTTTGGTCATGTTTGTTTTGATGCTTTCTTGCCTGGGCTTCTTATCATAGCTGGTTGTGGACATGGGCCTCTTGTTTCTGGTTAGGAAAAGGCTCAGGTGTGGGTTTGGGCCTTTTATGCTCTAAACAGCCATGGTCCACGGCCTCTGGGTATAAACAAAAGGTCCCGATGTCCCTGTAACCCCAGAGAGGTCTGGGCAGAGTTTATCCTGCCTTTCACCTCATCACTGCTGCTCACCCCTTCTTCACACCTTCTATAGCCCTTCAGAATCCTCTCATCTGCTCAAGACTGCCTCGCCTAGCCTCTGCTGGGTCTTTACCTTTTGCTTTTTCTCTATTTTTGGAGGGGCACAAAGGAATAGGCACACTTACCTCCTCTGAAAACCTGAAGGACCCTTCTGGGCTCTCTTCCTCAAAAATATGTAATCCCTGTGCCTCCACCAGGCAGTGGGCCCCAGCACCAAGGACAGCGCTGTGCAGTCATATTCCAACATGTGGAGGGGGTGCAGCCCCAAGAATAGATGCTCCTTTACTCATTCACTCATCAAATGCTGAGATGCTGTGCCAGGGGTTGTGCTAGTGCTTAACTCTGTCAAATTATGAAAGACAGCAAAGCCTTCACTCTCAAGAAACTTATGGGAAGCAGGAAGACACAGATACATCAAATAAATAAAATATATAATGACTTATTCAATAGGTGAGTGAACAGGGAAAGTGAGGTAGGAGGAAACAGTCTTCCTCCTTGGTGGGCAACCAAGCCCTGCGACCAGAGTGAGGACTGCACCCTTGTGTTTCTCACACAGCTCCCAGAGGCTCCTCCATGCTTGGTCCCTGCTCCTAGCAGGCCTTGATGAGGAGTGCTTCAGGCACAGAATGTGTTTCTGGAAGAAGACCACATGATTACGTGTGGCATCAATGACATGGATGCTGACTAGCTGCTGCTGGGCTCCCGTGAACAGGTGTCCACAGACTGGGGCTGTGTTCTCTCACAGGGACCAGCACAGCCAGGCTGCTCTGGGAAGAAGTAAGGACTCCTTCCCTAGTTTCAGATATCCTGTCTCCTGAAACCACTTGGTGTGTGCCTGTCTGTGGGTTGGCTCTCCTGCGTGCTGTGAGAGGCCTTCAGAAGACATCCCAAACCATTTGTGGGCCGGGAGGGGCCTCAGAGTGTCTTGGCTCTGAACAGAGGCTGGAGTTTCTGAACTTGGAGGAGAAGGCACAGTCTTGCATATGCAGGGCCCAGACGAAAGGTCAAGTGGCAAGATTTCTGTATCCCAGAGAGCAATGCCTGCTCAATTATGCAGTATCTGAGGCCTTCAAGGTCAATCCTGTAAAAACCTCTCTTCTCTGCATCTCTGCTGACCCCCTCTTACCTTTTATCTCTAGCATGTCAAGGTCTAAGCTGCTGACAGCTCCTCTGGATATAGACTCAGAGCCCTGAATGTGGTGTTTTGAAAGATGTCTGATTATTACTAAACTTGTTCCCATTATTTGACCACTTGTCAAAATCCGTAAAAAGCTTTCTTTAAAGGTAATAAATAAATAACAAGAAAGTATATTCCTTTTTGGACATGCCTTTATTTTTAGGAGATAAGGTGTCTGCTGACATTTCATTCTCATTTTTATTCTGAGCTTTGCTATAATTGTCTTTAGGAGGCTCTGTTCTATCTGTGTATCTTTGGTTCCCATATCAGGAAACAATTAATGGACTTCTATTTATTTATTTATTTTTTAAATATCTGATTGAGGCTGCATCCAAGTGAGGGCATGGAATTACATTTCAAAAAGCAAGTGCAGAATTCCTTTTCTGTGAGGGAGGGAAATGCTCTGTCCCGGACTCGACTCTGAGCTCAGCTCTATCAGCAGCCCTGGAGGACTGTCCTGTGGGAAGGGCAGCCTGCTGGTTCACGGCAAAGGAAAAACATGTGTGGTGCTTGGGGCTATGGGCTGTGTGTTCTCAGGCAGAAAGGCAGAGAGATGCAAGTCTGTCTACTCAATGAGCAGGGATATCAGTATGAGGCCAGGCTTTGCCAAGGATTTTTAATGACAAGAATGACAGATTCCACTGTTCTCAGCGGGCTGTTCCCCCACTGCCAATGGAGTGAACCCTCTAGACATTTCAGATGAGTCAAAGCTGTGGTCTGGCCTGCACGATGGGAAGAGTGCTGACCCATCTAGGCACAGTCACGAGGGCCCTTTTCCAGCATGCAGCCAACAGCACTTATGGGGTGATCTTTACCATGGTTATAAACAGAAGAGGGCTTTTCTGTCTCACACAGTCACAGAGCTGAGCGAATGCAGAGATAAAGAATGTGAGGAACTCCCAATAGGCATGCAGGGAGCATCCAGAAATCCTCTGCTCCATAAGGCATTCTCCTTTGCTTCACTGTGGTCATGTGTAGAATAATAATAATAAGTTTCTGCCTTCTCATTGGTGCCTCTTGCTGGAGCTCTGCTGTCTCATGTCCTGTGGGTGGAGTTGTGTACAGCAGGATCCTGGGTGGGCTGGGACAGTGTGGGGGAGTCCTCTGCCCTGAACACTCTGCTCCTCCATAGGACAGCCCTCTTTTGGGGGAAACCTTTGCCTCTTCTGCAGAAATGTCTCCACGTATGTGTATAGGGGAACCACAGTCATTATTTGTGCTCTGGTGTGGATTCCTTAATGACAGCGGTACACAGACTGGAATAGCCAACTCCTGGGCTCCGGGCCTGGTAGAACCTGGTGGAGGGCATGGCTGCCTGGGTGAGGGTGAGGGGAAAGCTGTCAGCAGTTTGGGAGGCATGCCCATGGTGATGTCACTGATGGTTGCTTGATTTGTCTCAAAACAAAACAGCGTTTTGATGCAAATAAGGCATTGTACGCTACCAGGCTTGGGTTAAGATTTCTTTCAAGTAGGGTATTGACAGTGAGAGACTTTTAAAAACTCCAGCTCCAAAATCAATAGATATCTAAGGAAGAAGCACATAGATAGTGAGCAAACCAGCTTAAAACTCAGGAAATATGTGGGATCCCTGAGATCACTATGACTCCCAGAGCATCTGGTAGCATTTGGACTGTAGGTCCCTTCTGCCTGCTGGAGATCTTTAGCGGAGAAGAAGTTTAAATGGTTCAGCTGTGGAATTGACATTTCTCACCTAGGTGACCACTATCTGCTTCTATAGCAGGCTTTTAGGGAAGCCTAAAGACAGGTTTTTAGGGAAGGGTTCACAGACACTGGAAGCATGACTGGCGATACAGCATCCTAGCAGTTAGGAATCCCATCCTGGTTTGCATTTTCTCCCCTTCTAATTCTTTACTATCTCAGAGTAAATCCACGAACTTGTCCCAATTCAGCTGCACTTGCTGCAAGGCTGTGAAGGGTTTCTGGGTAAGATCAATTTCTGCCTCCCAAGCACCTGATATCTTTGCAAACTCTTGAGTAGGCACAAGCCTGCTCAGCTCTTGGGCTCAGTCAAGTGTGATGCAGAAGGACTTTCAACCCTCTGTTTGCTCCAAAAGGATTTATGACTCCTTTGCCTCATGCCAGACACAGAGGGTGTAGAGGTCAATAGCATCTGCTCCCTGGCTGCGCTGAGCACAAGATGTGCCAGTTTTTACAAGTACCATCTTGGGATCTCCCTTCTGCCCAAGTGAGCCTGCTTAAAGTACACCTGGGGATTTAACCTATTTCCTTTGGGCTCATGAACACCCTTATCAGGTACTTTTTAAAAATTTTATTTAAAGAGAGGAAAGGAAAAAAAAACAGAATAAAGGGTAGCAACAATACAGAATTCCAAGGAAAAAAGGAAAAGAACAACAACAAAAAACCTAAGAGATTATTACTTGACAAATTACATACTGACTTCTTGGAAATAGTTGTTCAAATTATAAAGTTAAAACATGTAAAGTAGACATTCAAACAGTGAGTGTGTTAACACTTCTGTTCCATGATCTGACAAAAAAACCAGCATAATGGTCATCCATCTTACCCACTCAAATATACATTCAATTATATCAAAAGAGTAAAATTAAACACAACAAAACAGAACAAAGTGGATCACAAGAAAGCAATGTAAGGGACATAAATTCCAAAACTGGACAATTGGAGATATTCACTCTCTATTGTACTGACTCTTGTTTTCTTCCAAATAGTTGTCCATATTGTCACATACAGGGAATTCACATAAAACAACATAGTATGGAATTGATCTGAACAGGACGAGGAGGGCATTTCAGGTCTTCAAGACCAGACAATAGGGAAGCCGAGAATGACTGTCATAGTGTCTCTCATTCTCCTAAAAACAGCTGTCCATATCTTCATGTGTGTTGAACTTAAACAAAGCAAAACAAGCTAAAATCACTTTGAACAAAGAATGATAACTTTGCTGGATTACACATCATGACATTATGGAATCAGCACTGGGTACTGTAGTGTCTCTTTTTCTTCAAAGTAGTTGTTCATTTCAACATGTGTTATATAGTTGGTTCTTGTAAACTGTTTATAAACTCTACACATGCATGAGTCTTTAAATGTATATCTATCCTTTCTGTATTAGAAGTAAAAACAAAATAAAGCAAGTTAAAACAAAACAATTCCTAGAAAAGCATGAAGCAAAAAAGTCATATGTAACCGCAATACAAGGTGATCTACAATGGTTACCATGATGTCTCAGCAGTATATAACAACATTAATAAAAACAAAGCATTGGAGACATTATAAGGATTCAACAGCAAGTAATAATCAAACTAGAGTGGGTATCTTAATGAATCTTGTCATCTTCAGTGTAGTTGCCTATACTCTTAGACTTGATGCTATCAATCATAACAGATTTAAATAAAATCAGTCAATATAAAGTAGTAATCTAACAACCCAGATTCAAATAAGATCAGTCATAATAAGACAGTATAAGTTATAAAGGGCTTCAGATTAAGTAGATAGGAAAATTAGGGATGATTACCATAATATGTCCTCTTATTTTTGGGATAGCTGACCATCTCCTCAAGTCTAGTGTAAGTAGACAAACTGGAACAGCATGTAATCCATCCAAGCAGAGTGGTGAGAATAATGTAAATTTTAAATCTTGTTACCCAGTTAACAATATCCTCTGCCTCCCTTTTTTAGACAATTCCTCCCCTTTCACTCCCATGGGGTGCACTGCTTGTTTTGGGTCCCACTGCCTCCCTATATAGAGCATCTCAATGGACCCTATCTCCTGATCTACTCTGCCTGTGTTT
>PVJX010010307.1:40542-57652 GCA_004027295.1 Dolichotis patagonum | reverse complement strand
CCCTTTTAAAATAAAATTTAAAAAAAGTAATATACTGCCATAAATTAAAAATACAAAAGCCAGACATGATGGCACATACCTGTAATTTCAGAACTTCCCCAGGCTGAGGCAGGAGGATCACTACAAATGAGGAGGCCAGCCTGGGCTACGTAGTGAGACTCTGCCTCAAAACAAACAAAAATAAAATTTAAAAGTTTCAATTTTTATTATTAAAAAAAAAAAAACTCACTGTGCGCTTTCCCGGGGAATAGGAGGTTACTTCTGGTTCTCCGCTTCTCAGGCAGCCCTGACTTCATCTAACCCAGAAGGCTGCTGCGGTGGGCACAGTAGGGCTGCCCCCGGGGGATCCCCGTGACTGCACCGCCCTGTCCAGGACTCCAGGCGCACTGTGTTCCCATGCTGGGGGCCAGGGACACAGCTGTCCCCTGCTCCCCACATGGCTGTGGCCAGAGGGGGCTGGGGCGAAGGGCAGATCACCCTGAGACTGCTTCTGTGCCACAGGACACCTTCCAGCCCCTTTACTGGGCTGCACTTTGAGAAAGGAACCCTAAGAAAAGGAATGATGTTTGCATAGTGATTTTCACTTACTAGGCAAGAAAACTGAGCCTCTAAATACTTTTGGAGGAGGAGGATGTAGCTCAGTGGTAGAGCCCCTGCTCAATGCGTGTGAGGGCCTGGGTTCAATCCCTAGCACTGAAAAAAGTTTCCAAGGTAGGCTGGGGAAGAGCTGTGAGGACACTCAACTGCCCCGAGTGTAGGTGTCTTCACAGACTCCCCCACCCTGATATGTTTATATTTTATTATTTTTTTAGCTTTATTTTTATTTATTTAGGTTTTTTGCTACAGGGTCTCACTATGTAGCACAGGCTGGCTTGAAACTCACAGAGATCCTCCTGCCTCAGCCTCCTAAGTACTGGGATTATAGACATGCACCACCATGTCCAGTTTCTATTTATTTGTTTAGCACTTACCTAACACTTACTGAGTGCCAGGCACTGGTCTAAGCCACCCAGTATGACTCATTCTTTTATCATTAAACTTGTGTCTCAGTCTCTGTAGAATCTGGAAATGGACAGTGATTTTAATAATATTCACCCTGGTATGCGGCTCAGCCAGAGATACCTGGGCTGCTTAGTCAGTGAGCTTTAACTCCTGAGTTCCTGGTATCACATGAGTCACCTCCAGCAAGAGCTCTTTCCCCAGTAGTTTAAAGGTAACACCAGCCTCTATTTTTGAAAATTCAGCAGGTTTTGCCACCATAGCTTTTTCCTATCCTTTTTTATTTTTATTTTATTTTTTGACAGGGTCTCCCTGTGTAGTTCAGGATGGCTTTGAACTCACTTTGTAGCCCAGGCTGATCTGGAACTCCCACCAATCTTCCTGCCTCAGCCTCCCGAGTGCTGGGATTACAGGTGTGTGCCACCACGCTGGGCAGCCTTTCTGATTCTGAGATAAAAATATCAGCTGTCTCTCCCCAGACCTGGAGTCCGAGCATGTGGAATTGGCCTCTTAATGAATCTACTACTCCCAGCCTAGGCCCAGAGGCGGAGTTACCTGGCGGGGCTGTTGAAATGACTCTCTGGTGTGGGGTCTGGCTCTCCTTCTTTCTCTTTTGTGATCCTGGGCAAGTTCCTTGTGCTATCTGTGCCTCAGTTTCCCAGGCACCATAGCTTATTGGTATCTGCCTCTGCAGTGTCTGCTCCAAAGTAGATTGTAGTATTCAACTGTACCAGAGGGAAAACCTAAATAAACTCTAACTTCATCGTCCTTAGTTGACTTTAAAAATCATTGAATTTGGAGGTCACACAGCCTAGCAAATACTTCATTAGTCGCCCACCAGCTTCGGCAGCTGAAGCCACTTAATGGGTTAAAACTTCTCTGGCAAAGTTGTTTTCTGTCTCCTCCTGTGTTCTAAACTGCAAGGTTAGCTATTCCTTGGGAAAAGAAACTAAAAGACGATAGTCCTAAAAATGATAAATCAGTAACTTTTCTCTGGATGTACAGAGCCGGGGGTCGGGGGTGAGCTTCAGATAGCAGGGGCCCAGGAGGAGAGAAGCCGCACCGCGGAGCAGCCCTGCCCACACCCTGCTCCCAGCCGGGACTAAGGGCGCGTCCCAGGCCTGACCCCAGTACTAGCCTGCACCCCACCGGGACCAGGACAGCCTTGGCTGGCCATAGCCACCCATTTGTGGTTTTCCACTTTTCTCTTAAATCTTTTCCTTGCCCCATCAAGCTGTCTTTGATGAGTGGGGTGTGAGGAATCAGATGACCCTGAATTACATAGCGAGATCTTGCCTCCAAAACAAACAAACAAACAAACAAACAAACAAAAAACCAAACAGCCATGGCTGGGGATTTAGCTCAGCAGCATGAGCACCTGCCTGGCAAGCATGAGATTGTGAGTTTGATCCCTGATACAAAACAAAAAAACCAAACAGCCAGCACTTTCCGCTCTGGGATCACCGTGCAAGCGTGGATTCGCCTCCTTTTTGCTTCCTGGCCCAGCGTGGGAGAGGTCTGCCCAGCGTGGGGGCTGCTTCGTGGGCACCTGTGTGCAGCACAAGTGTGACTCTGCCGAGGGCGCGATCTGCTTGCCCACTTAGTTGCGGCCTGTGTGGACGCCGGCTGGGCCCTGGCTCCGAAGAGGGTTTGTAGGATCAGGGGTCTGCAGGTGAGAAAAACACTGTACCGGAGCGATTTCCTGGGAAACAGGCTGAAGGAGCAGAGGGAAAGTGAGAGAAACAAAGGCTCCCATGGCCTTGGACTCGTACTCGGAGATCTTTGAGCAGAGAGGCAGGACGCAGGGGGAAAGCCACGCGCATGCGCCACCGAAAACCACGCGCATGCGCCACACGCGCTCCACCTCCAGCAGGAGGAGGCCAAGGCGGTGACAGCGCTCACTCTGCAGTCACTGTGTCACCCGCTCCAGGGTCTCTCTCCATCCTATGATCACAGTCACGGACTCCAGCAGACGTCCTCACGGTCCTGCTGACGGTAAGCTGACATGAGCAAAGCACCTCCTGGCCAACCCGCTGCCCACTCCAGAGCTAAGGCCCGAAAATCAGGTCCGGGACAGGCAGCCAGCCAGAAGCTGCTCATGGGAAGAGATGACGCCCAGCCGAGGTGCCCGGAAGCCCATCAGGCAGGGCGAGGTCTGGGTGGGGGAAGGGCCCTGACCACCAATGTCGGCAGCCAGGACCACGGGGCCACGGGGCCCCCATCTTTCCGGAGCCCCCACCCTGATTCTTTCTCATCAATGAAGCTAGCTATTTACCCTTCTCTCCCCTTTTTGTCTTCTCTTTACAAATGAAATGTGCTCCTGTCGTTAAGCTGTGTCCCTCTAATTTCTTGTTGGGGCTGAGTTTATGATGGGGGTGCTGCTTGGACAGCAGAGCAGCGTAGCTCGTTCCCCAGATGAGACAGGTTGGTCTCTGGGTCAAACCCAATTTCATTCACACCCCTAAGAGAGACGCCCCATTCCATCTCCTGCCTTTTTTTTTTTTTTTTTTTGGTACCGGGGATTGAACTCATGACCTCGTCGAGCTTGCCAGGAAGGCACTTAAGCCACTGAGCTAAATCCCCGGCCCTTTTTTTTGTCTTTTTGAGACAGGGTCTCGCTATGCAGTTCAGGCAGGCCTTGGGCTCACTTTGTAGCCTAGGCTGGTCTCGAATTTGCTATGATTCTCCTGCCTCAGCCTCCCAAGTGCTGGGGTTATAGGCCATCTCCTGCCTTTTAAAATTTAATTATTTAATTAAATAATTAAAAATTTTATGTAATTTAGTGAAACATAATGATATTCATCATAGGGAGTTTGTACATGCACATGATGTATCTTGATTCTTTTCTTCCCCATTCCCTTCCCCTCCCTTTTACCCCTCTTCCTCTCCTTATCTACAAAGTTTTGTTTCCACTGTATTCTTATTTTTTCTTTTCCCTTCCTTTCCCCCTCCCCCCTTCCTAGTTCCTCTTTAATTTTGAACAGTTTCTTCCTATTTCACAATGTCTATCATACATTTTGGTCCTTATTTATACTTTTGGTTTTTCATGCCAGAGAAACAAGGCAGTATTTACACACGTGTGTCTGATTTATTTCATTTAAGAGTATGGTCTCAAGGTGCATCTATTTACCTAGAAATGTCTCAAGCTTATCCTTCTTTATGGCTGAGTAATACTCCACTGTATTAAAAATCCATATTTTAAATTTTTTAAAAAATTATTTTGAAGGTAGTAAAATACAACGGAACAAGATGGAACAAAGCCAATTGAGACAGTGTAGTGAAATGGGTATGGAACTTCACAGCAGGTTACTGGGATAACAGTCTCATTTTCTTCACAATTAGTTGTTCTTTCAATCAGGTATAGCAAAATCAAAGGAAATACAGAACATTATCAAACTTATCAAAACAGAATATTGAATAGAGCAACACCATTAATCAGAACAAAGCAAAACAGTGATAACAATATTTGCCTTCAAAGAGATAGTAGAAGGAAATCCCCCTTATTTGCTATGTTGCATATGGTCAACCTCTCAGGAGATGCTCAGACCTCTGGCTCCCACTTGCTAACGGGGGTGGGGTGGGGTGGATGGGATGTTTGATTCTCAGCCCACACGCTGGTAGACTCACAGCCGCTTAGCAGGGTGGCGAGCTGGCTGCTTGGTTTCCCAGCGCCCTAAGTTCCAACATGGCTCGGATCTCAGGAGATGCTGGTGGTTCTCACCCTGGGGTGGCCAAGGCTCCACATCGTCTTTATCTACTCACTGATTGATGGGCATTTGGGCTGCTTCCAAGATTTAGCTGTTACAGCTGTGCTGCTATATATGGGTGCACATATATCACTGTGGTATGAGGTTTTTAATTCTTTTGGGAAGATACCCAGAAGGGAGTAGCTGGGTTGAATGAGAACTCTAGTCCTAATTTTTTGAGGAATATCCACAGATTTCCACAGTGGTTGCAACAGTCTACACTCCCACTAACAGTGGAGAAGCATTTTTTTTCCCCCACAGCCCCTCCAGCATTTGTTATTGGTTGATTCTTGGTGACAGCCATTCTTTCTGGGGTGAGATGGAATCATAGCATTGTCTGAATG
Organism: Dolichotis patagonum; assembly: GCA_004027295.1. NCBI lineage: Eukaryota > Metazoa > Chordata > Mammalia > Rodentia > Caviidae > Dolichotis > Dolichotis patagonum. The sequence continues at coordinate 52,563 of PVJX010010307.1, read as the reverse complement.
TGCGTCTCTCAAATGATGAGTAATGTTGAACATTTTCTCATATACTGATCTGCCATTTCTACTTCTTCATCTGAGAAGTGTGTGTTCATCTCAGATGTCCATTTTTGGATTGGGTCTTTAAATTTGGGTGTGTGTGTGTCTGATTTTTTCCTAGATATTAGTTCTTTTGAGATGGAGTCTCACTATGTAGTCCCAGATGACCTGGAACTCACAGTGATCCTCCTGCCTTCACCACCCAAGTGCTGGGATTATAGGTGTGTGGCTCCCCCCACCAGCTACCATCTCCTGCCTCTACTCAAGGTGGTGCTTATCCTGCAGTAGGGGTGATTGGCTGCATGCCTTTTGATGATGATGATGATGCTGGGGAAAGCAGGAGGCTAAACTGGGCCTGGTGGTGCACACCAGCAACCCCAGCACTTGAGAGGCTGAGGCAGGAGGATCATTATGAGGTCAAGGTCAGTCTGTGCTATACAGCAAAGCCTTGCCTCAAAAAAGGAAAAAAGAAAAAGGACCAGGGATTTAGCTCAGCAGCCTAAGCGCCTGCCTGGCAAGTGCAAGGTTGTGAGTTCAATCCCTGGTACAAAAAAAAAAAAAAAGGCTCAGAAGTCAGATGATAAAGGACACTACTGAGCCCAAACCCCACTGACCATGGCTCAGGACCTGGTCGTGTGGAGGAGGAACCATACTGAATTGGAAACAGGAGGACGAGACCCAAGATTGTGTTTCCCCTCTGCCCTCACGCACATGCACGGTCTTGAACCAGATGCTTCCACTTCTGAAGGATTCTGGAGGGCTTGGGTTCCTTAGTAGTGACCTGGAAGAATTACAGCCCAAGGGCGCTTATCCCTAGAGCGCGTGCCCAGCTCACCTGTGGCCCTGGCCTTGGTCCCCCAGAACACCGGTCTGGCTTAGGCGGTTTCTGATGGTCCTGCTGGTCCCTGCTCTCTGTCTGGCTAGGACAGACGGGCGGCTCTGAAGCCTTTGCAAAGGCTCCCATGGTGGGGACCCAAGGGGCCCCTGCACCTGGACAGCTGGGCAGGAGCTCGGGTGCCCGGATCAGGGGAATAGTACAGCCACCCCGAGCTGCTGCCGCCCACCCCATAGAAATCACAGCTCACTTGTCCTCTTGTCCCACAGGGGATGCAAAGGTGACACCGATTCGATGGGACAGTGAGTTCCTGGGGGAAGGAGCCAGCGCCGGGAAAGCCAGGCCCAGTTGGAAAACCAGACAGCCAGCGTCTGGGGACCGGGAGCGGCCCTGGTCCCCAGGGAAGACGCACACAGGCCTGCTCCCCAGGAGATGCCACCTTCCTGGAGTGGCATGTGCAAGATCGGTGGCTATGACTCCCACTGCGTGCGGAGGCCCTGACAGGCATGACACCAACAGGCAGTCGGTCCCCTGAGGCCACCGTGGAGCTCTGTATTATACCTAAGCAGGGCGGTGGTCGCCATAGTCAACGTCTCTGCAGGGTCATGGGGGGACGATGTGGAGCGCCCCCCCATCCTCCTCCTTCCCTCTGCCCGACACGTGGTATCCGATGCCCCAGGTCTTGGCAGTGCGGCCTGGGGCCGTGTTGAAGGTTGTGTAAGGTAGCTTGACTTGGTGGCATACACTTGTAATTCCAGCACTCTGGAGACTGAGGCAGGAGGATTGATGTCAATTGAAGGCCAGCCTGGGCTACGTAGTGAGACCCTGCCTTAATAAACCAAAAATGTGTCCATGACATCCCTTCAGTGAAGACATAGAGAGACCCCCCATACCCGTTGGGCTAACAGAGGTCACCTTCAGTAGGCCTGCTAGAGCCCAGCAATGACTGGGCAGGGAGTTGGCCTCCTCTGTCATTCATGTTTGAATGTACTCATGTCTTTCTCGTGCATCCTGTAAAGATCGCTAGCTGTGGGTGAACAGGTGAAACTGGGTAGGGGACAGACAGCAGTCAGCACCTTTCTTCCGGCACCTTCATCTCCGTCCCAAACTGTGCCCAGTGGACCCGGCCTTGGAACCATCCTCCCCTGCAGCATAGAGCTCGGGTAAAGGGGGCCCCCACACCAGGCTCGGGACTCCCTACCCCTCTCTGCTGCCCTTCATGTGCCCTCCGTGCCTCCTCTGGTCCCTGCCCAGCCTCTTGTTGTCCTGTCTGGTAGAGAACTTCCTTTTTTTCTTTGAAGGAAACCGAATGTTTTAGTCAGTTTCAGGCTAATTCAAGAGATTTCCTGTCTTCTGACATTTTCATGAAAATGTTTATCCCTTCATTGCTTATAGTTTTTCCTTTATTTCTTTTGATTTTCTTGAGACAGGTTCTTGCTAAGCAGTTCAGGCTGGACTTGAAATCACTATGTAGCCCAGGCTGGCCACAAACTCACAGCGATCCTCCTGTCTCAGCCTCTAGAGTGCTGGGATTCCAGGTTTGCACACCATCCTGGTCTTGTAGCTTTTCTTATGAGGCATCCATTCATACACTTAAATCAGTGGGCAGCCTCCTCAACCCACACAATTCCTACTTTTAACAGTCCACTTGGTTATTACCTGAGCCTACCACCTGCCATCATAGGATGCTGAAAAACGTCAAGCCATCCGAGACTTTGGGACTGATGCTTAGATGAGAGGTGGGAGGTGTGAGGTGTGTGGTGGCCTCCTGGGGCGGAGTTTGACCCTTGTGCTATGGAGAAAGGTGTGGTCACTGCCCAGCAGCCATTCCTTGCTGGAGAATTGAGAAACGTCCCTGATGGGCTTCTTTTTCCATTCCTTGCTGTGATGGCTCATGTCTAGATGTCCCCTAAAGCCTCATGCAGTCATGGGTGGGGCTTTTTGGAGGTGGCTGGATCTAGGGTGTGCGATGCTGGAATTAAGGGTGCAGGATTACTAAATGAGTGTGCTGACTGGTTTGGCACAGTTCTGGGTGTGGATAATGGGAAGGCCCCACCTGGGTGTGGGTGGCAGCACCCAGTAGGCCGGTGGGCTTTTGCTTACTGCCGCTGCTTCACTGTCTCCTGCCTGTTTGCCGTGAGCTGTTTCTCCGCTGTGATACCCCTCTGCCACACCACCCTGCCTCGGAACCAACCAACTACGAACTGAAACCTCTGCAAACTGTGAGCGAAATAAACCTTTCTCCTTTAACTTTAAGTTTGAGTATTTTGTCTTAGCCATAAGAAAAGTAACTAAGGCCCTTGCCCAGGCTTCTAGCAATTCAGATTGTGGGGGAACAGGAAGCCAGGTGTTCTGGGGATCTGTGTGTTGCTGTCATTGGCAAAGCTGGTTCACTCCTTGGGTCCATGTGGCCTTGCCTGGCTTGGGGTATCATTTCTGGGTTACACATGCACAGTGCTGGTTCGTTCAAGGACCCCAGCTTGTCTTGGTTGGAAATGGGGTGCTTGGGAGGCTCTTTTCTGTGTGGGTGTGTAAGGCACCTGGACCTGCTTATCCTCACTCGACCCTCCCCAAACACAGCCAAGCATGGAGGCCCAAGGTGCACCTCAATACAGCACTGTTTTCAGGTGAGGCCTCATTTGCTCTGAGTAAGTGGTGGCTTTCACCCGTGGTGACTGTGTAAATGGACAACTCTGCCTAAGAGTAATGTGCTCCCCCCCCCAAAAAAAGAGTAATATGCTTCCCAGCATTCTGGAGGCTGAGGCAGGAGGATTGTTGTAAGTTTGAGACCAGCCTGGGCTACAAAGTGAGCTCAGAGCCAGCCTGAACTGCCTAGCAAAAAAGGTCTCAAAAAGACCCTCCCCTCTCCAAAAAAGAGTAATATGCTTGGTGTGTCTGGAATAGGAGGTGGGATTTAAAATGAGTGTGGTGGTGGACACCAGTAATCCCAGCATTCAGAAGGCTGAGGCAGGAGGCTCCTGAGTTCAAGGTCAACCTGGACTACACAGTGAGCTCAAGACCAGCCTGAGCTGAGACCTTGTCTGGGGGGGGAGAGAGAGAGAGAGAGAGATGTAACCTGTGCCTTTGATGTGGTTTATTTTAGGAATTCAGTTTCTTCCTGGCGTCTTCCTACCTAGAAATAATATGGGAAATGGAGCATAGAATAAAAGAAATTCGTGAAAGATGATTTAATTTGTTGACTCAAGCATCAACCTGCATATAAAGGCCTTCCATAAAGAAGACTGAGGAGCAAATTTTATGTACCACAAAAAAAGAAGTACTTTTTAAAAAACCAAATGACATGATCAATCTCCAAAATAGGTTTTATTATGAAACATTTTAATTCAATTCCATATTCTATCAAGACCGAAGTCGGGGGCCTACTGACTCTAGTGACTTATAAGGTAACAGCTCCGGGAAATCAAGATGTCCCCATGGTCAGCTTGAGTGGTCCCCCAGGTGTGTGGGATTTGCAGCTGGCAGCCCGACTTCGGTTCTTTGACAGGCGGAGAAAACCCAGCGGAACGGAACCGCCGGTCATTAACTCTGAAGAGCAGAAGCAGCAAGCGACCACAAGAGGGCGTTCAAAATTCAAGAAAGGGAGGTTGGTTAAAGGTGAGAGGACTTCCTGCATTCCTTCAAAGGAGTGGGGAGTTTATTAAACACAGGCTGTTTCCCTCGCTGGCGCTGGCGGGAGACGCTAGGCAGGACTTGGAGCCAGTGCTCTCGGGCACCTTGGTGTGAGAAGAGGTCAAAGACCTCAGAACCAGGCCGATGTGAGTTCTAATTCTGATTCTGTTGCCTGTCTGTCGGGTGGGTGACACTTAGGTGATCCAGGTCCCTTGGGTTTACTGTTCTGCACATTGTAAGGATTCAACGAGATGGAAGTCACTGGCTTGGCCTGGAGTCAGACACGCAGATTCGGTAACTAAGGCCTGTGATCATCGCTGCCGCCTACTGAATTCCACGGTCTGTGGGGGGCAAATGCGTAGTTCTCCGTGCCTCTGGAGCGGGAATCATCAAGATGAAGCTGGTTTGTTCCTCTTGGTGGCTTCCCATTAAGAGCCAGACAAGCCGGGCAGGGTGCTGTATGCCTGTAGTCTCAGTACTTGCAAGGCTGAAGCAAGTTCGAGGCCGGCCTGGGTGACAGTCTCAGCTCTGTCTCAGAAAGATAAAAGACTGGGGAGGGGGCAGCTCAGGGGTAAAGCGCTTATCTAACATGCATGAGGTCCTGGGTCCCATCTCCAGCACGGCAAATCCAGAACCCCCAAAACTCTGTGTGTGTGTGTGTGTGTGTGTTGCTTTGTTCTCAGACAGGTTCTTACTCTGTCGCCCCGCCTGGCCTTGCACTTTCAGTCCTCCTTCCTCGGCTTCCTGAGTGCTGGCTTGTTCTTTTTCATGATGCAAAGAAAAATGAAAGAGGAAAAGGAAGTGAGTACCATCCCAGACGCAGGTACATCAGATAAACACGGGTGCGAAAGCGCTGACAGTCCCTTGGTAGATGAGGCAAAGGCATTTTACCGATGGGGAGGAACGGGGAGGGTGAAGTCCCGGGGCTCCGGTTTCTGGTGGGAGGTGGAGGCCACTTTACCCACATCCACTCACTGGGTGCATCTCCAGCGTGGCCCATGAGTGGTTAAAATATTCCGAAGGAAACGAGAAAATACTCTTTTTAAACACTCATGGCGGGCCGGGGATTTAGCTCAGTGGCTTAAGCGCCTGCCTAGCAAGTGCGAGGTCATGAGTTCGATCCCCGGTTCAAAAAAAAAAAAAAAAAAAAAACCACTCATGGCCTTTTGTAGATGAGCAAAAAAAGATTTTAGAAATTGATTTCAATCATGAACACGGTGCAGTGGGTTTCCGTAGAACACAGTGGCTTCTGTCCACTCTGAGCTTTGACCCCAGTGCCTTGGAAACGGCAAAAGACTTTCCTTTTCCATCTCCCCGGGCACTGATCAGATCCGCTGGTACCCGGCTGACCGACGTCTCAGGCGGGTCACACAGACGCACAGACCCAGGAGGCAGAGGGCGACCACGATGGCGCCAATCACTGGGAGCACAACCGTGTAGTCCGAGGAGCACTCATCCACTAAGAGAGAAAACAAACCGTGGTTTGGCGGGGGAGACAGCAGGTGAGCTGGCAGCCGGCATGGACACAGCAGAGCTTTGGGGCTGAACAACTCTACTCCTGATTTTTAATCGCAGCATCAACTAGCTATGAGAAAGCCGGGCGTGGTGGTGCACCCCTGTAATCCCAACACTCAGGAGGCCGAGGCAGGAGGACTGGTACAAATTTGAGGCGAGCCCGGGCTACATAGTGAGTTCAGGGGCAGCCTGAACTATACAGGAGACCCTATCTCAAAAAAACCACCTCCCCCAAAACAAAGGAAAAGATCAACAGCAAAAGAACGTGGTAGCATGTGTCTAGCATACATAAAGTCCTGGGTTCAAGTCTCTGCACCACTCTCCCCAAAAAAGATGGCATCAGCATAGTGGAGTAGAGGTAAGACCAGTAAAGCATCATGGGACCCACACATGTCTGGTATGTACCCAGTGTGAACAGATACCCAGAAACTGGAAAAAGTCTTGGGATGAGGGAGAAGGCAACTTTTACTTTCTACTTTGTTTCATTAAACTATTAAATTTAACATTGTTGAAATATTTTTAAAATGCAGAGCAGAAGTTATCTAATCACTACACTCTGAATGAATTGTGGTAAGCCTCTTCAGACATTGGTGTACTTTATCAATGAGTACATGTGTTCTCACCTGCATGCTGAAAGAAAAATCATTTGACCTGCTGCCTATAACTAGTTACAAGAATTGAGGAAAGTACAGATAAAGAAGGATAAGCTTGAGACATTCCTACCTAAATGGATGCACCCTGAGACCGCACTCTTGAGTTAAATAAACCATGTGTAAATACTGCGTGTCTCTTTGGTGTAAAAAACTGAAAGTGTAATTAAGGACCAGAATGTATAACAGATATTGTGAAATGCAAAGAAAATGTTCAAATGGGAAGGGGAACAGGGACTGGAGAGGAAAGAAGGGAACAGAAGAAAATGAGAAAAGAAGGAAAAAATGGAACCAAAGCTTCTGTAAATAGGGGAAGTGGAGTTGATGGGAGGAGAGGGGAATGGGGGAAAAAAGAACTAGAACTATCGTGCACAGGTACAAACTCCCTGTGAGGAATGTGATCACTATGTGTATCTACATTGTACTGATAAATTTAGTTAATTAAATTAATAAATAAATTTAATTAAATAAATAAATTTAATTAATTAAAAACAACCTAAACAGCAAAAAAGTAGAAGCTATAAAGGTTCACAAACACACACACACACACACACACAAGAATCATTAAAAAAGAAACAAGAAAATAAGATCAAACAAGTGCTTTTTTTTTTTTTTTTGGCACTAGGGATTGAACTCACCACCTCGTGCTTGCCGAGGAGGCACTTGTGCTGCTAAATCCCTGACCCTGACCCTTTTTTTTTTTTTTTTGGTATTTTTGAGACAGGGTCTTGCTGTGCAGTTCAGGCTGGCCTTGAGTTTACTTTGTAACCCAAGCTGGTCTCAAACTCACCGTGATCCTCCTGCCTCAGCCACCCAAAGTGCTATTTTATATTAAAGCTGTTGATTTTGATTTTACTCGAATTTACTAGAAGGAAAAAAACTAAGATGAAACAGGAGGAATTATTGTCTGTCAATATTTGTCACAGGAAGGATTGTGTCATAAAAAGATTATGAAATACACATTAAGTAGCTATGAATTACACTGAGAAGGTATGACGTGAACTAGATCATGTGTTTTCTATCATTTCCAATTTAAACATTAGCACTGAAGGATTCTCTTCCGTCTCTCTCAGCTCTGAAGTTTAAATCGCTGTATCACTGATTTTTTTAACACTGCCCAGCCTCACAGCATTCCCGCTCTGCTTGGAGCTCTCGGTCCTACAGTCTCACACATGCGTTTGAAGATAAGACACGTTCAGAGAGTTTAAAGAGTTAGAGTCAGGCTGAGGTAGGAGGGTCACTGTGAGTTCGAGGCCAGCCTGGACTTCATAACAATAAGTAAAATAATACAAGAGGTTGTCCATGGAGAAGTTTTGTTTTTCCCTCTGTCCTGTCTTCTGATTTCCCCTGCCCTCACTAGACAAATACTTTTCTTAGTTTTTAAAATATATTTCCAATGTTTCTTTTATACTACAAGCATTAATGAAGAAATATTTTTATATCCCCCTTTGCTCAGTACTATATACTATGCTTATATATATATTTTTTACTATGCTTTTTGATTTAACAATGAATTTTGGATATCTTTCCTTACACATACGTAAATACATACTGTGTACTCAGTTTATTTTATTTATTATTTATTATTTATTTATTTATTTACTTTTGGGTAGTGCCGGTGATTGGACCTCCACACTGAGCTACATCCCTTTTTATTTTGACACTGCTGAATTGCTAAATTTCTGAGGTGAGGCTGGAAGTTTTGATCTTCCTGCTTCAGCCTCTAGGAATGCTGGGATTACAGGTGTGTGTACCTCCACACCCAGCTCTCCATTCTTTTTTACAGCTAGCATATTCTGCTGGGGAGTGCATTGGTCTTTTATTCTGTTCCCAACTGAGGAATCCTTGCCCTCCCCCCAGATTTCTGCTTTTATAAAAACCTCCTAAAGAATAACCAGGTCTAAATATAATTTCATATATGACAAGATGTATCTGCATTCTTGGGCCCACAATTGTTTAGTACATTTTACTGTTTATATTTTGTATGGGTGTGGTGTTGCACGCCTGGAATCCCAGCACTCAGGAGGCTGAGGCAGGAGGAGCACTGGGAATTCCGGAACAGTTTGGGCTACACAGTGAGCTGAAGGCCAGCCTGGACCATAGATTGAGACCCTGTCTCAAAAAACAAAAAATAGACATTTATCTAAATTAAATATCAGCATCTTTTATACTTCTTTATTCCTGAAGGTAAATATTGCTTATTTCCTTTTTGTTTTGTTTTGTTTTGTTTGTTTAATTTTGTTTTTTTAGATAGTCTCACTGTGCAGCCCAGGCTGGTCTTGAACTCCCAGCGATCCTCCTGTCTCAGCCTCCCGAGTGCTGGGATCACAGGCGTGAACCACCACACCAGGCAGTCTATCTTATTTTTGAGCCTGGGAAGTCGCCACAGTTTGGAGTAGCCTCGGGTTTGGGGTGAATTCCTCAGTTCACTCCCATCAGCCCTGGGTTCCCCCATGCTGGTCTCCTGAACAGTTTTCCCTGTCCCGGGTTAGGAAAGGAAGGAAAGCTGATGGGAGGAGAGGGGAACCCCGTGTGTTCCAGCTGTGGGGACAGAACTCGCTCACAGGATGGCTCTCCCCTCGCAGGCTTCCGGGGTGGCTCCGTGTGGAGAGCAGGCAGCACTGTGAGGAGCTGACATCTCCGGGCACTTATCTGCTGGTCATGCGAATGAAGCTTCTTCTCTTGTGGGTCCTACAGGGTTTATTCATGTTCATTTTACATTTAATTTGTGTTGGGACAGGTAACAGGAATCCGGGCCGTCATCACTGAAGATGGAACACTAAATTTATGTGAACTACCTTATCCCTCTATTCCTGATGTGAAAAAAAAGTCTCTTTTTGAGGCAGGAGGGTCACGTTGGCCTTGAACTCACAGTGATCCTCCTGCCTCAGCCTCCTGAGTGCTGGGATTACAGGTGTGCACCACCACCCAGCCTCTCAGCTGTAGAATTTCAATTCTTGTTTCTCTGTTGCGGGAGAAAGGTCTGCAGCCCACTTGGGCCCTGGGGCCGGGACAGGAGGAGAGGGAGGAAGGACAGGCTCCCTCCCAGGCCAATGTTGCAGTCAGCCCTGAGTCACCGGGCCCAAGGGCCCTTACCTCGAGGATTCCCATCAGCACCCCAGGTTCTAAGGGGGAAACAGGCGTTTCCTGGCCCTCGGTGCTCTTAGCAGCTCTTCAGCCTCTCTTGAGTCTGCCTGTGCCCCTCCTTCACTCCTAAGAAAGCAGACAAAGCTAAAATAATTCAAAGACTCTGCTTCCTAGATAAGCAGTAGGCACCCAGGTCTCCCAAATTTTGCAGGCTTCCTGCTTAACAAAATGAATGGAAGCCAGGCGTGGTGGTACACGCCTGTAATCCCAGCACTTGGGAAGCTGAGGCAGGAAGAACTCTTGAGTTCAGGGCCACCTGGGCTATAATGTGAGTCTAAGTCCAGCCTGAACTATGTTGGGAGACCCTGTCTCAAACAGACACCCCCCCAAAAAAAACAAAAACCAAGAGTGACACCTTAGGAAAATGCAGGAAACAAGAATCCTTCTTATTAATAAAAATCAGCTAAGAACATCTGGAAGGCTGTTATACTCATTTTCTCCAAACTCAAACCCCAGTTTTCACATTTGAGCCATCAGTGTATTATAAAACTGAATGGCATCTGAAGCCAGATTGTTAGAACGTTTCCCTGCCGTCATCAATCATCCCAGTCAAGAACTCCTGGCTTCTAATTTGGGGGCAAATGTTTGCAGAGGACAGGTGGGCAGAGCCTTTGTACTCTCCCGAAGCCCTGGTGAGATCAAACTCACAAGGGCAGAGTGGATGGAGGAGAAAGGACCAGTCAGGGAAAAACCTTTTCAGGGGGCAGAGCGAACAAAGCAGAAGGAACCGGAGATCTGGTATTTATTAAGCCTCTTCTGTTTGCCAGGATCTTTGGTACTTTACATGAAAAAGGCAATATTCAACAGTTTTCTACTTTTGTTTTCCTAATAACACAGTGCAACACTATAGAGCATCTTTTAAAAATAATAGGCCACCAAGCTCATCTATAATTCGAATAAATCAGAACTGAGATAAAATCCAGGCATTCAAAGACACTGGATGATCTATTTAGGCATGAATTTGTTTTCCTAAAGTAAAAAATCTGACAATTAAAACCTTATATATAGGAAGCCAGGTGTGTTGGCACATGCCTATAGTCCAAGCTATTCAAGAGGCTGAAGCAGGAGGGTCACTTAAGTCCAGGCATTCAAGGTCAGCCTGAGCAACACAGCCTCACCCTAGCGCAGTTTGAAAAGTTCTTTCTCCATTGTTCCCTCTGTAAACAAAGTTTTTTTTTTTTTTTTTTTTTTGGCTTTTCCTTCACACAAGCACCCCCTTCATTGGTCTACCTCTTGTCCCCTTATTTTGTTTTTGGTTTTTGGAGACAGGGCCTCACTGGGTAGATTAGGCTGGCCTCGAACTTGCTAATATATTCCAGGTTAGCCATGAATTTGTGGCTCTCCTCCTGCCTCAGCCTCCTGATTATGAATTTGTGGCGATCCTCTTGCCTCAGCCTCCTGATTGCTAGGACGACAGGAGCACAATCGGCATGGTCCCTAATTCTTGAAGCAGCCCCTTTTTCCCTCAGGGAAAGGAAGAAGGTGTCCCCAGCCCTCCCACAGCAGGAAGCGGGGTGGGGCAGCCCTCTTGCTAGCCCGCAGGGCCCTTCCTGGAAGGCTACGTATCCCCTGCCCCAGCTTGGGAGGGGGCGCGGGCAGCTAAGGAGCGCAGCTCCGGTCCTCCGGCTTCCCGCGCCCAGCCTGGCCATGAGGAGCGGCGGGGCGCTATACGCGTTGGTATCCTCCGCCCGGCCTCTCTCGGGCCACCAGGCAGGCCGTTAGCAAAATGACCAGCAGCGCTGCGACGCTCAGGCCCACGGCCACAGGCGTGTCTCTCCTGTTCCTGTCACTGAAGCACTCGGTGGCTGTAATTGAAGCCAGAGTGACAAGTGTTAGGGGCGGACCACAAGGGGGAAACTGAGGCAGCGGCTGGCCCTCCCTGCAGCCGCAGCAACACAGAGGGTCGGGAGGCAGCAGGGCTGCAAACTGAAGGCCGAAAAGTCCAGGAGCTGCGGGCTGGACCTCCCGGCCCCAGGCAGATGCAACCAAGAGATGCTGGGGTGGTCGGAGAGAGTGCTGGAGCCGGGTTCCCCAGCTCCAGAGAGGGCACCTGCCTGCCCCAGTGGAGCCAGCGTTTTCTGTTCAAGTCTGAGGCTTTTTAAAGGGGCTGCTGGAACAGCCTGGGGCTCCTTGGATGGCAGAGAAAAAAAAAAAAAACCCAAAAAAACAGAACCAAAAAAAAAAAAAAACCAGTAAAGGAAAAGAACAGAG